>CM059265.1:33879852-33907352 GCA_030347295.1 Setipinna tenuifilis
CTCCCACTCTAGCCTACTACTTAGCCTGTATGTCTTACTTTTCTATCTGTCTCATTCCTGCTCTCCTTCTCTTGCCCCATCTCTCCCTCCACTTCTCTCTTTCTCTTCTCCCTGTTTCTTACTGTTTCTGTTCGGACCTTCTCATCCCTTTCTATCTCTGCTGCAGAGAGTGATAATGGCACTGGTCACTCCATATAGAGGCAGAGGTGACCCCATCATGAAAACCAATGGACTGCATCAGGAGTAACCCCCCCCCACACACACACACACACACACCCTCCCTCTTCCTACGACCACCCCACCCCATCACTGTCCTGTCCCTCACTACTGCTACTCCACTCCCCTCAGCCATCCTCAGTAGCGTCTCACACACCAGACTGTCAGGCTTAATGTAGCGCTGCACACAGTGAAGGAGCCAGCACTGATAACTGAAAACGATAAACAGTAATAACAGAGAGGGAATCCAACTGTTAATAGATGCTGGAGAAAATGAGATTCTTTTCTCTGTTCCTTTAAACTGATGCTTGAATGGCAGATTGGATTATTTTCCTTTCCATTTGGCTGGATAACGACCAGCGTTATGCTGGCAGATAGCATATGATGTGGCGTCCACTGCCCAACACAAGGCTTCATTTGCCTTTCATTAGTGACTGGAAGAGAGTCACGAGGGCAGTGAGAGAGAGCGGATCCAGGAGTGAGGTCTATCGTTCAGTGCTTCACGGGGCAGAGCACAGAGCACACAGCACACAGAGCGCAGAGCAACGCCAGCTCAGGACTACAGCCACAAAGCTGCTGCTCATTAAATGAATATGAACTGTCTGACTGATCCTTTCCAAAGCGCGATTCAAAAGGCTTCCTGATCTACACAGAGAGAGCAAGAGACAGGGAGAGAGAGAGAGAAAGAGAGAGAGACGGACAAACAGAAAAAGAGAGAGCGAGAAAGAGAGTGACAGGCAGAGAGACAGACTGACAGACAGACAGAGAGAGAGAGAGAGAGAGAAAGAAAGGCAGAGTAGGAAAGGCAGAGACTAGAGAGGGAAAGACAGAGAGAGAGAGAGAGAGAGAGAGAGAGAGAGAAAGACAGAGAAAGAGAAAGAGGCAGAGAAAGATGGGGTGTTGGGGTGGGAAATCTAGATGTCCAAAAATAAGTGTACACGTAATAGTAATATGCAGTCCCAAACTGCATGCAGACCTACATACATCAATTTCTTGGAAATCTCTCAGAGAATTATAAATCATTTATAACATTTCATAATATGTTTGATTCTATGTACAATAGGGTGTAATGGAGGCAGGTTTTGCGTCCAAGCATAACCTACTAAACAAGAGCCCCTTGCCAACGCTGCATCATTCAGCATTCAGGCATATTAACACAGAGGAAGCCAGTTAGCCAATTCCCATCCACAGCATGAAGCAGCACAGCACTCTCCTTTTTGGTAGCATATTATTGGAAAAGTTAAAAGGAGGAAAAATACCTAAATACTGTAACCTTTTCATTTTTGACTACCTTTTCATTCTAACTTCTTACCCTTTAATAAAATAAAGATTTATGGCAATTCCATTGAGTTGCTTTGTAGTTTTTTGAGCCTGAACAGTCCAACACCGCACCAATTATTCGGCCTGACAGGGGAACAACTTTCACGGATGCCATTTCAGCCATTAGGCACCCGACCAGAGGAAAGTTCCAGAGTCAAGACATCCCCGCCGCCAGTGTGTCAATCACGCCGTGAGCCTCTGACCTCTCCATGTCCTCGCCGTCTCACCCCTGACGGCCAAGTTTGTGGCCTGGAATCGTCTGCACTTCCTGAAAGAGGCTTTGTTGATTGACTGCCGCCTGACATCTCCTCTTCCCCTCGCATGCGGTAGGGCACGCCCCCGCCGGCCACAGACCCAGAGGTCCCGGCACGACATGTCAGCACGACCTCTCCTCGCTCGCTCACTTGCTCGCTTGCGACTCGCTTACCTACCTCCTCTGGGCTCACTGTCCTTCAACACCCGCCACCGCCCCCACCAACCCCCCAACCCCCCACACACCCACCACCCACCACTTAAAGCACTCTTCCCTTTTTAGTTTCCATTCTGTTAATTTCTCTTTTCTTTCCCTCTCTAATCCACCCCTCCCTTTCACTTCCCTTTACTTATCTTCAGTAATTTTTTTTTTATTATTTAGTTTTTTTTTTTTAAATACCGTTCACGTCAGAGCAAATTCTTTCCACTCCTATTCTCTCTTGGCAACAAAACTGATTCTGATTTCGTGTTGCTTTCCTCATCCCAGATAGCCGCTGCGCTGCCCGCCCCTAATCTACGCCCGAGCCAGCCGGGCCAGCACTATTCCAGGCCGGGGCAGCCGCCCTGGCTGCCAGACCTGTCTGCGTCTCCTTTTGTCCCCTTCGCCTTATCCTCCACTTGACCTCTTGCCGTGTTTCAATTCTATTATCTTTTCCCTTGGCCTCCGTCCATCTAGATCACCTCTCACTCACTTCCAACTATTCATCCCTTCTTTCCCCCTCTTTCCCCATCCATTTATCTATCTGTCCATCCTCCTCCTCTCCTCTCCCAGACGGGACACTACTCCCCATCCACTGGCCTCAGCTCACACTATGACCTCCCTTTCAGTGCTCGGCTCCCAGCTCTTTGTCGTTTTATCAAATCTGTCTATTTTGCTTCCCCCCTCGTCTGCCACTTTGTATATTCCCCTTTCATTATTTGGCATCGTCTTTTCAAACTTCTCATCGCCTCATCCCCTCCATGCCTCTCTGCAGCTTTTTTGTGATGTCATGGCAATTAAAGAGACAAAACCACTCTTCCCACTCTCATCTCTCCCCCTATAAATAGTTCTTTAAGGCTCTAGTGTATAAACAAAATCATAAATGCAGTCATGTTCTCTCCAAGTTTGAGTGATTGTGTTGTTTGCCATAATTAAAATCATCAGCGTATGATTTGCTGCCTGGTTTCCCAAAAACGGATGTTCGTTCCCTTTTTACGCGTCTCTGTCTTTTCAGCCGATACAGTAAACAAACTCTGAAAATATGACACTAAGATTTGTTCCAGGAGATGTTCCAGCGCCAGCGCCAGGCCCCGAGATGCCTTTCTGAACCCAACACTGGGCTCACTGACAATTAGCACTATGCTGAGAGAGATAAAAGTTTCAGTATCTGACTTTGGATGAGAAAAACCCAAGCAGCAGAGCAGCAGCCACGGCCAATGTGTTGGCGCTTCACTGACAGCCCTACTGAGGCTCTCAGTGCTCACTGCTCACTGCTTTCTCAGAGTTTTTCGTTTTGTCTCATCATGTTTGTTATAGATGATGATTGTTTCTCCATAGCATATCATTTCTACATATCTGTCTCAATTGTCACAATACAGTGTGAACAATGCCTGAGCAATGTTTTTGGTTTTCCCTTAAAAGTGCATGATTTCCCTTAACTTTACACATGCTAACTGGCCGATTTCTGACTGATGACAGCCATGTCTACAGTAACTGTAGCACAGGGCACGGGGAGGCCATTGTGGTATCTGGGCTCATTTATAATAATCAATGACTTGGGCGGGAGAAAAATACTCCTTGGCTCAGCCTGTGCTTGTCTTTGCTTTGCCTAACTGAACATTTTCATGACCAAACAATTGAAACTGATAAAGTACAAAGATTTATTTCAGCCGATGTTAGTCATACATCGCTTTGAAACATTTACTTTTTCACGCAACTCCAGCCTCCCCCACCGCCCACCACCCCTACCCCCACCCCACACACACACACACACACACACACACACACACACACACACACACAAACACACTCACACACACACACACACACTTGAGAGGCTAATTTATTATGTTATTAGCCATCACCATAAATTCCACCCTGAACAGAAATGATTATACAGTGGAGGGTAGATGGAGCGCCCATTCAGCACATTCATGCGGGGAAGCGCTGGCAGGACCCTCGGGTTAGCATGCGCAGGGGATGTGTAACTCTGCGTGTGTGTGTGTGTGTGTGTGTGTGTGTGTGTGTGTGTGTGTGTGTGTGTGTGTGTGTGTGTGTGTGTGTGTGCAAAGAAAAGACGGGAATGGGGTGAGTGCGTGCATGTAAGTGCATGTGTGTGTGTGTGTGTGTGTGTGTGTGTGTTTGTGTGTGCATATGAGTGTATGCGTGCAAATGTGTGTAAGAGACAGTGGAGGTTGGTGGTAGGATCTGAGCCATGCAGGGCTCTGCATCAGCTAATGAGGCCCAAAGTTGCTGAGGTGGTCAATCTCTAGTGAAGGGTGGAAATGTGTGTATGCGTGTGTGTGTGTGTGTGTGTGTGTGTGTGTGTGTGTGTGTGTGTGTGTGTGTGTGTGTGTGTGTGTGTGTATGTGAGGGTGAGAGAGGGTGTGGGTGGGGGGGTGTTCAGGAAAGCATCCTGACTCAATTGTGAGAGCAAGACAGTGACAGAGAGAGAAAGAGAAAGAGAGAGACAAAGAGAGAGAGACAGAGAAAGAGAGAAAGAAAGAGAGAGAGACAGAGAGAGGTGGAAGCCTTCAAATGCTGACCCTCTTTGTGGGCCTGCAAGCCTTTGTGGAACCCCTGCCATCTTCCTCTTCCTCCTCCTCCTCCTCCTCCTCCCCCCTCTACTGCTCCCCCCTAGACCTCCTCTCCAGGGCCTTGTTTCCATTATCTAAAAGCCCAGGCTGCTATTAGCATTCCTCCATAGGACCGTAATTAGAAGGCTCTGTTAAACCTCAGAGGAAATAAGGTAGAACTGCACATTAAGTCGCCGAAACTGACTAACTCTCCATTTAATGCCTTTATGATTTCTAGCCCGCTCCAATCCCTTGTCTGCCCCCCCCCCCTCTCCCCCACCGCCTCGACCCCCACCCCTTTTTTTCATTTAGAGTTTTTTTTTTTAATACATTTCTTTCCAGAGACACATTTCTGAGATGGTTGTCTGTCGTCTCGTGAGTGAGTGTGTGGAGAAGCCATAAATCACATCTGTCACGGTTGGTCAGACGCATCGCATCGCGTGTTTCCCACCGAGGAATACTGCCGAGACGCTCGTTAGGACAGACTCCAGAGCTTTCTTCGCCGGCCGGGTCGTCGACCGCCAAGACCACGACCCGCCGCTCTGGCCGCCTACCTCAAGAAAACACCCTAACACACACACACACACACACACACTCTCTCACACACACACACACATACAAACGGTTCCAGGATCAGCGGGGATATCGGGGCGAGAGGACCAAAAAGGTCACAAATCACAAGCTGCTGCAGCAGTCAGGTCCCACATGGTACTGTAAAAGGAGAGAGCATGTGCTAAAGAGAGACAGAGAGCATCTAAACTGTAGGAGGACACAGACACTGATATATAGACGCAGGCAGGAGGGAGAGGGAGTGGGTGAGTGAGCGAAAGAGAAAGAGAAAGCGAGGGAGAGGGAGAGAGGGGAAAAAGAGAAGAGGTGGGAACACTATGGATGACTAGCCAGGAAGGATGTAAAGCCACAGAGGGGGAAATATTAGAAACATCTTTTGAGTCCCTGATGAACATTTGATCGTCTGGGTTTTGTCCATTTTTACAGTTCTCTAATTTCACACTGGTCTGTTCTAATCACATCAAAACCATGTGTCCGTGTTTCCATGGGTCTCCGCTTGACGTCTGTGTGTGGGGCGGATAGAGAGAGTGGGGCAAGGGGCAAGGGGAGCTTGTGAGTCACCCACCCACACCCCTGCCACTCCAACCCCCGACCCCCCCCCACACACACACCCATACCCCACTCATCTTCCCACCCAAAACTCCCTCCACACACACACCCACACCCCACTCACCCCCCACCCCAATACCCCCCCCCACACACACACACCCCACTCATCTTCCACCCCAATACCCCCCCACACACACGCACCCACACCCCCACACCACACTCACCCCCCCCCCCCAAACCCCTCCACACACACACCCCACTCATCTTCCCCCCCAATACCCCTCACCCCCCTGCTCCCCCCCCCCCCCCCCCACACACACACACATCCTCCCCCTCCCAGCACCACCAGAGCTCAGCGATGGTAAAGTGACCCTTCACCATCTGAGCCCAGGATAAATGCCGTGTGAATAACACTTGATCTTTAAGGTCTGGGCACTGTAAACACTACGCTGGAATGGCAGGGGTGTAAAAGGATACTGCCATCGTTCAGGGGGTGGGAGGTGTGTGTGTGGGGGGGGTTGGGGGAGTGGTGGGGGGGTCGGGGGTACTCCCACCATCACAGCTTAACCAACATACACATACAGGCGTTCACTTGTCTTTCTTCTGGTTGTTAGTTTTTTTTTTTTCTTTGCAATGGGAATGTGCTAAAACCTAATCCCCCTTGCCCTCCATTCTTCCAACACAACTGTCAATGGATGCTATTCACGCTTACACGAAGCTGCCAAGCATTGTTGTAGCGGCAGAGGCCAATATACTCGCTGCCTCAGCCCCCTAAAACCTGATCTGTGCCACGAAACATGGAGGTAGGGGGCAGAAGATCAGTGTGTAGGTCTTTCTGTGTGTGTGTGCACATGTGTTTTTATCTGTGTGTGTGCGTGTGTGTGTGTGTGTGAGTGTGTGTGCATGTAATACAATGACTGCATCTGTTTTCGAGGTGTCTAAAGTTTGTGTTAGCACAACGCTGAAAGTGAATAATTACAGTATGAAACATTTGCAAAATGTGTCTCACTGTAAATGCAAATATAACTGCATGTTTGTGTGTGTGAGTGCACGTGCGTGAGTGTGTATGTGTCTGTCTGTGTACTTGAAAGTATATATATATGTGCGTGTGGGGGGGTGGGGTGGGGGGGGTGTTTGTGTACTTGAAAATATATATGTGTGTGTGGGGGGGGGGATGTCTGTGTACTTGAAAGTATATATATATATATGTGTGTGGTGTGTGTGTGTGTGTGTGTGTGAATGCCCTTTTCTGGTCTCTCCTCCTTCCATGTGCAGCACAGGGCAGCGAGGTGGTGGTTTTTCGTGGGGCTGAAGCGCACGGAGGGAGAGAGAGAGAATGCCAACCGCAGCCCCCATTTGGGAAAACATCCCAGAGAAAAACCACACCATCATAATAATTCCTTCAATAACAACCCAGCATTACACACAGATCCTTGGACCAGTCCTCAGCCAGCTACTGCAATGCATTAACCGTCTAATCTGCCGAGGCAGTGAGGAGAGGGTAGCGGGGACTGTTTAACAAAAACATTTTTGCTCCTTTTTATTGCAATGAGAGAGAAAATATGGAATAAGAAAAGCAAAGAAGAAGGGAAATGATACCACTGGTTTTAAATGAAAAAGAAATGGAAAGAATTGGGGCGGGGGGGTTGGGGGGGTTAGGGTGGAAGAAAAGTTCGCAGAGAGCCAAAAGTGACATGGTAGCGTTGCGGCCGGCGCTACCCTGTTTTGCTTCCTGGCCCATGAGGGGTGCATGTGAGGGGTGCCAGTGTTTTAGAGGGCAGGAGCGCCGTGGAGAGGAAGAACTCTTAAGACAGGCCCGACTGTTCCTCGACTCACTGACAGGGAGAGAGAGCAAGACAGAGAGAGAGAGAGAGAGAGAGAGAGAGAGAGACAGAGAGAGACAGAGAGAGAGAGAGAGAGAGTGTAGGGGAGAGAGAGAGAGAGAGAGAGAGAGAGAGAGAGAGGTAGAGAGAGAGAGGGAGAGAGAGAGAGATGGAGAGAAAGAAACAGAGTAACACAGACTGAGATACACACACAGGCAGGCAGGAAACGTCATGAAAAGACAGAAATAGTGTGGACGAGAGAGAGAGAGAAAGAGAGAGAGAACGGAACAGAGGCGAGAGAGGTTAACAAACAGAGAAAAAAAGGCAGAAAGTGAAAGAGTAAGACAGACAGACAGACGGGCAGCCGGTGATGGAGACAGCGGCGGAGCTAGAGACCAGTGCTGCTGCCCTGGGTTTGGCTCCTCCCCTGGCCCGGAACAATCCTCAGGACCCTTATTCAGGTTCCAGCTCGCTGGCTGCTCTCTGCCTGGATGGCTGGAGCCCACTCAGCTTTATCAAATTTGTCCCTTTCTTCCTTTTCTATGTCTCTTTCTCCATCTCTCTGACTACCACCCTCTCTCCCTCCCTCCCTCCCTCCCAGCCTTCTTTCCTCCTTTCCCCATTCTCCATTCCTCTCATCTCGCTCTCTCTCTCTCTCTCTCATTGTATCTCTCTAACTCCTTCTCTCTCCATCCCCCTCCCTCTCCTGTGTTTTTTTTCTGTCTTCCCTCCTCCTCCTCTACTCTACCCCCCCACCCCACCCCCTCTTTTTCACCCCCCCCCCCTCCTCCCCACCAACACCCCCACCCTTCTCTTTCTCCCTCTCTCCCTCTATGTCTGCTGGGCCTCGCTTCATGAATACCAAACAGTGGAGTCCAGTCCCGGGCCCGAGGCCTGCATATTTGGCCCGGGTCAGGCTCCCAGCCTGGCAACCCCTCCTCCGCTCCCTCCGGGCAGCCAATTAAGCCAGAGGCAGAGCGGCGTGACAAGAGGGGCGCAAGAGGCCTGCGAAAAGCCTACGGAGCCCACGGGACGGGACAGCAGGCTCCAGCACCCTAACACACACACACACACAGATGAACACATACACACACACACACACATGCACATACACACACACAAACACACACACACACACACACACACACACACACACACACACACACACACACACACACACACACACACACACACACACACACACACACGTGCACACACACACACCCCTACACACAGACTCTCTCTCTCTCTCTCTCACACACACACACACACACACACTTACACACACACAAATCCACCACAGCTCCTCAGGAACACAGAAGCAGGGGCTTGAGAGGGAGAGAGAAAGCAAAGGGAAAGGGAGAGAGGGAGAGGGAGAGAGACTGGGGAAGTGAGAGATGGAGGAGAAGAATAAGAGAAAACAGGAGAGAGTGAAGGAGACTAAACTGCATTGTAAGAAAAGTAGGGAATATTACAGAAAGAGGAAAAAGACAGGGAGACAGTGACAGAGAAAGGAGAGCGAAAAGTTAGCGTGAGATGCAGACACTAAGTGCACCATATGAGTGCAACTGAGCAGAGACACACAACTGTGTGTGTGTGTCATGCAGGAAAACTGCTTGGTCACAAACAACCTCAAAATGAGCCTAGTGGTTTTCAAGGCGGGGAACTGTCCTATCCTTGATAGCCGGCGGACTTGAGTGTGCATGTGTGAGTGTGGTATGGCTTTCGGTGTTAGACTGTGTGTGTGTGTGTGTGTGTGTGTGTGTGTGTGTGTGTGTGTGTGTGTGTGTGTGTGTTTGTGTGTGAGAGAGTGTCTGTGGTGGCTGTAGAGTGTGTGTGTGGTGTGTGGAGACTGTGAGCATCGCAGATACTGTTCGCCCAGAGATGGGACCAGCTAACCTCAAGAGGAGAGAGGAGAGGGGAGGGGGTGCTGCCATTGCTCTCATCCATTAGTGGTTACAGAGATCTCTGGAGCTCATTTAAGAAGCATAAAGAAAGAAAGAGAGAGAGAAAGAAAGAAAGAGAAAAAAAAACAAAAAAGACAAATAAAGAAAGACAGGAAGAAAGAAAGACAGAAAGAAAGAAAATCCTCCCTTTTTTTCTGACCAACAGACCCAGTTGATGGCTTCAGTGTTCCCACTACAATGCGCTGTGAGATCAAGGGCATGAAGTCGAACTTGAGGGATAAGAAGAGACAGAAAGTGCTTGCATGCAGGAGACAGGGCCGAGGAAACAAGGGAGGAATCATCCAATGACAGAGAATTACACAGTGAAACTATGGCACTCTGGGGGGCTCTATCCCATAATTACCTTTTATCCATTACAAACATTTAAAAGATGTGCAAAGGGGGACGCAAGAAACAGCAGAACGGCAAGAATTACAGCGACAGAAAACGAGGAGGACAGAAGAAGAAGAAAAAAGACGGGTTCAGCTGGGCGTGTTAGTGATTATGGGTAATAAATATAATAAAGATTCCTGGTCCTTTCCCATGAGATCACTGAGCGCTCGGTTGCAGTGTTACTGCAGCAATGTCTGTCTCTACAACAAATCTGACATTCAAGCTGCCTGTGCTCGTCTCAAGGATAAAGACCCAAGTTTAGAGCCGTGCCAGAGGAGCATTCTTGCTAAGCACTGTGAAAGCGTTCCATCCAGGGATATTTGCGACTGAGAATGTGTGTGTGTGTGTGTGTGTGTGTGTGTGTGTGTGTGTGTGTGTGTGAGAGTGAGGGAGAGAGAGAGGGCAAGGGAATGAGTGAGAGAATGAGGGTGTGTTTCTGTATATTACCATGTGTATTCTTTGAGTGAAGAATCTGCCACTGAATTTGTGTTCGTGCCCATGTGCATTTGTTTGTTTAAGTTGATATGTGTGTGTGTGTGTTGGCATGTGTGCACACACGCGCCAGCATGTGTGTGTGTGTGCTCAACTATACGTGCGTGTGTATGTAACTGACTTCCAGTGAACAGTACAAGTATGTGTGTGTGCAAGCAAATGTATGCGAGGTGCGTGTACCCAATCTAAGATATCAGTGCTGAGCTTGCAGTGGGAGCAGCAGGGGCACACTGATACTGTTGGATGCTGGCGATACTGCAGCCACCAGGCTTGAGTAAAGGTGGGGGTAGGGGTGGGGGTGGAGGTGCGGCTGTGGGTGGTGAGGTGGGTGACTGGTGGTGGTGGGGTGGGGTCAGGTTACTACGCAGGGCAGAGAGGGTCCACAGTGGGAGAGAGAGTATGTATGTATAATGTTTTGAGCGTGTGTGTGTGTGTATGTGTGTGTGCATGTGTGTGTGCATGTTTGAGTGTAAGTGTGAGTGTAAGTGTGCATGTGTATGTCTGTCTGTCTGTCTGTCTGTCTGTGTGGTGGGTGTGCGTAGTTCTTTACATATATGTATTTTTTATGTTACATTACAGATGAATCTGTTATTTCATTGTTCTTCAAGCTTAAGCAACAATGTCTCTTAACAGTAACTTCAATTGAATTGGGTCTCGGAGAGAGAGAAAAAGAGAGAGAGAGGGAGAGAGAAGGAGAGAAAGAGAGAGAGTGAGAGAGACAGAGATAAACTTTGATAGTGTGACAGTGTCAATGTTAGTAAGCACTGCGCCCAGTCTGGTTCGCTCAGGTCTGTGTAAGAGAGCCCCTGCAGCCCTGCAGAGAGCCGGAGTGTCCATGCACCAATGAAAGTGGAGTCTCCACAGTAAAACCGTCAACGGTTCTGCTGGGGCCCTATTGGCCAGGGTGCTGATATCTAATACTGGTAAAGGAGAGTAATGGCATTCCTTCCAGAATCTGGATCACACTCTTATTCCACTTTAAGAGCCCAAAACCGGAGAGATTAATTTCATTCACGTAATTGAATGTGTCTGTTGAGTTAAGGCCTTTCTTCGCTGTACCGCGACAGCACCTCCTACTGAGTTTTCACATGTAGGTTTATAGATCATTTATCAGTCTTTCTGGTATGTAGAATTTTTTATGTATACGGCCGATTATTTACATAAATATCATATTTTTGGGCCATACTATATGCCTTACTCTATGTCTGCATACATTATTTCCAACACAGAGATCACCATTTCTGGTATGTAGTGTGCTTTTAAGTGTGTGGCTTTAGACTGACTTACACGCCGTATCGCTTTGATTCTGTTCTGCCCTCCAGCCCTGCATATGTATGTGCTCTATCTATCCCCATTCCAGATGCACCCGACTGGGAACCCCTGGATTACATGACTTTTCATGTGGATAACTTAGTAAGGGCGTGTGTGTGTGTGTTTGTGTGTGTGTGTGAGCAAGAGAGAGAGGGAAAGAGAGAGATGAAGAGAGAGTGGTGTGTGTGTTATAATGAGCACATGTGAACCTATGTGTGTAGCCTTTTGTAAGCATGTGTGTGGATGTATATTGTGTGTATGATTACCATATGCATATGTGTATGTGCTCATGAGTGTCTGTTTGTCATAAAGTCATGTGTGTCTGAATGTGAGTGTGAGAAAGAAAAAGATCAAGAGAAAGAGTGTGTGTCTGTGTGCATGTATGCGTGTGAGTGTATGTGTGTGAGTCTGTGTATGTGAGTCTGTGTATGTATGCATGTGAGTGTATGTGTGAGTCTATGTGTGTGTGTATATGAGTGCCTGTAATTGTGTGTATGTGTGTGTGTGTGATTGTGTCTATGTGTATGCATGTGTGTGTGTGTGTGTGTGTGTGTGTGCGTGTGTGTGTGTGTGTGTGTGTGTGTGTGTGTGTGTGACTGTGTGTATGAGTGTATGTGTGTTTAAGTGTATGTATGTATGTGTATATGCATCTCTCACCGTGGCGGCGAGCCTGGGCCCATGCAGCAGTGCGTAGAGTATAGCCTCCTTGACTTTCCCCTCGACCCCGAGCAGGGCGAGCTCCAGGCTGTGCTGCCCGGCCACGGCGTGCGTCAGGTCCTCCAGCAGGGCCACGTGGCGCCGCCACGGCAGGTTGAGCTCCGTCAGGCTGGCCAGGCACCCGCGCAGCACGTTCAGGCAGTATCCCGGGCACGGCTTGATGAGCGTGAGGCCGCGGCAGTGGGCGCAGTAGTGCATGCGCACGAGCGCGCGCGAGCAGTCGCGTGTCAGCGTGGCGGCATCGGTGGCGTTCATCAGCTCCATGCCGAGCCCCAGCGCCTGGGTCAGTGCCCGCGCTGCACGCAGCGCCGCCCCGAGCTCGCGCGCCAGGGCCCGCGGGTGCCCGCCGAACGGGTTCACGTCCTGCCGCGTCATGCGCAGGCAGTCCAGCCGCTCGCCCGCCAGGCCGGGGGCGGCGCCGGGGTTCACCAGGCGCCCGTACACCAGCGGGAAGAGGTCGTCGAAGAAGCGGTGCACGGCCGTCTCCACGGAGGCGTTTCCGCCACGCACGTAGAGCGACAGCTGGGAGAAGAGCTGAGTGACCAGGGGGCTGGCGTCCAGAGACAGGCTGGAGTAGGTGCTCTCGAACAGGGAACTGATGTGGGTCATGGAGAACGTCATCAGGGACTGGAACGTGTCTGGTGGAGGAATGGAAGAGAGAGAAAGAAGAGAGAGGGGAGAGAAAGAAAGGAGAGATGGAGATGAGAGAGGGAAGAAAGAGGGAGAGGCAGAGATAGAAGTGAGGGAGGAGAGAGAGAAGAGAGAGAGGGGGAGAAACAAAGAAGGTAGAGGTTTTAAAACTCATGTATTAAACCTTTACTACTTTCTCACATGACTGCACCAATAAAACACACACAACATTAAGGTTCCACACACACGCACACACACTCGCGCACACACACACACACACACACACACGCACACACCAAGCTTGCATTCTCACATCCACTATACATATGTCTACCCCCACAGACTTTTAAAAGCCATCCATCCTCGATATCAATTTCACACCACCCCCTTAAAACCTCTGCAGAAGGAATTAAACTGGTATCTTGCTTTATTTAATGACAAAGCGGAGGTCAAGGAAGAGAAAGAGAGTGGGTTGGGAGAAAAAAAAGTGACAGAGTGAAAGAGATGGACAAAGAAAAGAAAAGAACAACACAGAAACAAGAAGAGACAGAGCAACAGAGGGAGGAAGAGAGGGGGAGTGCGAGGGGGAGATTAGTGTTGTTGATGGATCTGGGGGACGAGAGGAGAGGAATGCAGAGGAGCATCCGTGGCATGTTTGCTTAGACGGACTGTGAGGACACGGAGGTAGAGAAACGGCAGAATGTTCAGTATGCTCTTCCAAAATCCGCAGAGCCAGCGGCACAATTACACACACTCACACTCAGATTGGCCCACAATAACAACCGCACACACACATACACATAGTCAGACACACACACA
The DNA here is from genome assembly GCA_030347295.1 of Setipinna tenuifilis. Taxonomy (NCBI): domain Eukaryota; kingdom Metazoa; phylum Chordata; class Actinopteri; order Clupeiformes; family Engraulidae; genus Setipinna; species Setipinna tenuifilis. Next base: position 33,893,666 of record CM059265.1, read on the forward strand.
GTCTCACACACACTAAGACACACTTAAACTTGAATCTCACAACTGTTATGGAAAAGATTTGGTAAATAAACAGGCAAAAGCACACAAAGCAAACAGCAATAAAAGGAGGAGGCATAAAGGCAAAATATTTAGGGCCACACATCCCCTTGGTTTCTGTGTTCAATTTCACACTGTATATTTGTCACAGTGTACGGGGCAATGTTTTTGTATATGCATGTGTGTTAGGGTATGTGCATGTGGCATACGTGTAGGTTTGTGGTTTCAGTGTGTGTGTGTGTGTGTGTGCATGTGTGCGTGTGTGTGCAAGTGTGTGTGTGTGCAAGTGTGTGTGTGTGCGTGTGTGTGTGTGTGTGTGTGTGTGTGTGTGTGTGTGTGTGTGTGTGTGTGTGTGTGTGTGTGGATGTGTGTGTGTAAGTGCGCACTATGGACTGAATCCATCACTCTCAACACTGGCAGCTCTGACCAGGTTTCACTAACAGCAGAGACCACCTGATCTCATTCATCACTCTCTTCACTTTTCCCATTTACTTTCCATTGCTGTCACCCACTCTCTTTCTCCACCCCTTTCTCTCTATCTGTCTTTCTCACATACACACACATAAACATGGAGGCGCACACACACAAACTTTATGAACTTTCACTCTCTCTATCTCTCTCTCGCTTTTTACTGTCCCATTGTACACACACGCATACACATATACAAATATCACACATTCTCAAACCAACCGCCCCCTTCACCCTATACCTATCACACAAATATAAAACACATGCCCCCCCCCACACATACACACAGCCAAACACACAGACACAGAGACACACACAGACAGTAATCAGACAGTAATCCCTGAAGCATATTCATGTATACCCAGATATTCACACAAACTCCAACAACCCTATGGAGCTCAGGCAGAAGAAAGCCTGGTTGTGAGGGTAATAAACACAACTTAAATGAGCTGTCCTTGCACCATTCAGCGCCTGAATCAGCACCTCAACAGACATGAGAACCAGAGAGCCTTCAAGGTCGGAGGTCAGCTCCAAAATCATATGACAGGAAGTTCATCACTGCCAGCATGGCATTTGTGTGTTTGTGTGTTTGAGTGTGTATGTGTGTGCGTGCGTGCGTGCGTGTGTGTCTGCGTGTGTGTGTGTACGCACATGTTTGTGAATGCTTGTGTGTGCGTAGATATTCAAAAACCCCAACCATCTCGAAATGGGGGATCAGCACAGTTTCTAGAGACAAGAGTTGGGGGGCATTCTGGGTTAAAGGTCACATCTGCCATCATATGAGATACAGCAGGAAGTCACTGACTCCCTGCGCTGCCTATGGTGGTGGGGGCGTACGTAGGTGGAATGCCCTCTAAGCTCTTTTAAACCAGCCTTTATGCCCGCACTCAGGGCCCTCGCCATACCCAGCGACAAAAATAGAGAGAACTTTATCTGTGCTGTCTGGCACACGACATACCTCTACCAACCACCCACCCACCCACCCACCAACCCACCCGCCCACTCACTCACTCACTCACTCACTCCCTCCCTCCTACCCTCCTGCTCCCTGTACACCACCCCCAACGCTCCCCCTGTTCGCTCGTTTCTCTCGGTATGTTCTTGTCCTATTCTCTCGTTCCTCCTCTGCATGCAAGTTCTCAAATCACCTCCCAGAAGTGAGGCACTCTGATCACAGCAGACCACACTCTCCCCCTAGTAACCCCCCCTCCCCTACCCCCCTCCTCTCTTTCTCTTTTACTTACTCTCTCTCTCTCTCTCTCTCTCTCTGTCTCTCCCTAGTCATCAGCAGACAACCTCCCATAGATCACTGCATGTGGCAGAGCAGCCCATTGGCGGACCGCAGGAGCCGTAAAGGATTAGACGCTAGCCCCGGTGATGTATGAGTGTGCACTCATACAACTTCCCAAATTACTGGCACATAAAAGAGGCGGTGATGAGCACTCCCTCCTGCTGGCCGGGCCTGGCTTCTCAAGGGCCTGAGTAGGTGAGCGAGTGTGTGTGCATGTGTGTGCGTGTGTGTGTGTGTGTGTGTGTGTGTGTGTGTGTGTGTGTATGTGTGTGTGTGAGAATGTCCTCATGTATGTGTGTGTTGGTGTGTGAGCCGGGTTCACTCAAGCACACCTCATTCACACAGGCACCTCAGAGGCCTTCTCCCTAAGCAGAATCTGATACATTATGAATATGAGATGGAGCCCTATGCCACAAGCCTGTCTCTTTCTCTGTCGGGAAGAGACGCAGACCACAAAACCCTCCAACCCCCACACAACCCCCAACCCACCACAACATTTCCAAAATACGTGATAAACACAACAAGCTGAACACACAATAGGCCAAAAAAACAATTCTAAATTTGGGAACATTATATGTTGTGTGAGAGATAGCCAGTGGCGTGTAGGAACTTGGTTTGATTTGGAGCTCGACACCCACGCAAGAAGAAACACAGTAAGTGGTGGCAGAAGGCTTCCACATGGCAAGTCAGCACTACTAGAAAGTTGCCTATTAGAAAACCCCCTTTTTCTAGTTATTATTTTTGTCTATGATTGTGTAATTTTACATGCAGTTCCACATGGTCTATTAGATGTTCTTTGTTGTTGTTGTAGCCTGCTGCCATGGTTCGGAAGTCATGTTGTGCAAGTGGACTTTGTGGGATGAACAACATGCTGCAGCTGATGCATCCTGTGCCCTGCCTGTGTTGTGTGCATTGCTGATTGGTTAAGGAAAGCAAATGTTACACTAGAGAGAGCCCTTTATGCACTTCGCTTGCAACACAGCATGTACAATACTGCTTACACTGATTACACATTCGTTTTTATGTAAGACATGTTATAACCCCATTGAGGGTCAATAATTTAGTCTGTACCCAAGTAAGTACAGCCAAGACGGGTTGTGTGTGTATGGAGTTTTAAGTGCTATATTAACATAACCCTCATCAACCATGCTCTCTGATGATATACTCAGGCATAAAGACAAGCAAGACATCAAACACTTCACAGTTTTTCGGATCCTCGCCACTCCATGCTGCTTTAAAATGCTTGGTCAGACTTGCTGTGCTACCAGGTTTGCAGGTAATAAGCTTACTACATGCATTGCACTTTGCTTTGTCATTGATTTTGGTCTTCGTTATTTGTTTGTGAGGTAAAGCTAACTTTTCACTGTGCGCTAAAATTGTGACAAATGCCATGGCGATAAACCATGCATGCTTGAAATGCTTGAGATATATTTTATTCTACATAAACACCTGGTGCCACGAACTTACAATTCTTCACACACACACACACATACACGCACACACACAGTCACACACACACACACACACACAACCACACACACGCACGCACACTTGCATGCGTACACACGTGTGTACACACACTCACACATGTACACACACACACACACACACACACACACACACACACGCACAGTGTGTCCCTGGGGGCCCCTGAGACATGTCCGGGCATGTTTATGGGGGGCTTTGTGGTCGGCTGAGTGACAGGGAGGGGACAGGGCAGCTCAGCCTGTCTGTTTGCAAATGAGCGAACGGATGGACGGACCGGACGGACCTGGGCCCGGACGGGAAGGGAAGGGAAGGGATGGGATGGGGACGGGATGGGTCAGGCGAGAGGCTGAGCACAGCGACTCTCCCTGCGTTCTGATGTCAGCCCCAAAGCACGCTAGCAGATGGAGGAGCAGCAGCAACTGCAGCGAAACTGAGACAGGGGGGAGAGCGTGCCAACCCAACACACACACTTATGCACACACACACACACATCCACACATACACACACACACACACACACACACACACAGACCAGATAAACTCACTTACATGTATCCCCAACAAACACACAGACAGACCCTTTATTTTACAAACACTGACACTCAGAAACCCTGTGATAGCATATACACATATGTATTGGTGCATCCAATATAAATATTCACAGGTCAGTAATTCAAGAATACCATTTGTACAACTGACAATGACTAAGCTGCTCACAGCAAAAATAAACACTGTTGTACATACTTATAAATACATCTATATATAACACATTTAACAAAAACACAATGTCTACAAAGAAGAAATATGATGTAGCAGTACCACTGATATCACACAGACATATAGCAAACACATTTAAACAAACACAGATTACTTCAAGTCCACTGAGCACAAAATCAGGGGAAACATAACTGACCAACCACACACACACACACACACAAATACAAACACAAACAGACGCCCTGGATACCCCCCCACCCCCCTCCTCCACCCCTATGTGTGTGTGTGTGTGTGTGTGTGTGTGTGTGTGTGTGTGCGCGTATGTGTGTGTGTGTGTGTATATGTGTGTGTGTGTCTGTGCATGTGTATGTGTATGTGTGTTTGTGTGCTACAGGAGGACCCTGCTTTCTCCCTGCACAAAGGGCTCAAAAACAACAGCAGCCGCACTCTCTCCCACACAACAGCTGCACAAACTAGCCTCGCTCCGCGCCCTTCAGCCCTTCAGCCCTTCAGCTCCTCTGGGGAGGCGCGGCGAGGGAGCGCAGAGCTTCCCCATGAAAGAGGGCTCATTTGTAAGGCCCAGGAGTGTGTGTTCACCCGCTCCCGAAATCAGACAGACAGACAGAAGCACCCAAGGGAACACGGCTGCCCTGGCTTTTCCTTCGCTACATCTAAAGGGTGTGCGAGACAAAGGGGGAGAGAGAGACGGAGGGGGAGAGAAAGAGAGAGACGGAAGGAGACAGAGAGAAAGAGAGAAAGAGACAGAGGGAGAGAGACAGAAACAGGGAGAGACAGGGATAGAGAGAGGGAGGGAGACAGAAAGAGAGAGAGAGAGAGAGAGAGAGAGAGAGAGAGAGAGAGAGACAGGCAGAGAGAAAGAGCCAGACAGTGACAGAGAGAGGGAGGGACACAGAAGGAGAGAGAGAGAGATGTATTCATGTATTACATTACCCCTGGAGATCTGTTTGGTAAATATATACCCCACTTTTCACACACTTTTGCAAAAGCAGACAGCGTTATTGCCATGCCAGTGAAGCTGTTTTGAGCTTCGCGTAAGAGAAGGAGTGACTTGTAGAGATGGCTAACATGAAGGACATGGGAACAGGAATTAACACCCGCAGGGGCTAAGGCCATTCATACATTGTTGCTAAAGAACTCAAAGCTGTATCATCCAGACAGACCAAAAAATGTATGTTTTACAGGAAATGTGATCATGTATTTAGTGTGAAAGTGTGACAGGGGAAAGAGAGCGACATAGACAGAGAGAGAGAGAGAGAGAGAGAGAGAGAGAATGACAGAAAGAGAGACAGAAGCAGGGAGTGAAAGAGAGAAGGGAGGACCAGGGTGCCAGCTCCTGAGCGATGACGTTCCTGCGTCCGGGACCCAGGCAGGGGTGCCAGCATGTAAAGGCGAGACTGCTTGGAGCGAGAGCCGAAAAACCACAGTGCACTTTGGACCACAGAATGCGCCAGGGTTACGTTACAGCTTTTAGGAGGTAGCCTCATGCCACGGGGCCTCCGTAAAACTGCCAAAAGCAGCCCGAGGGCCGTTGGACACCACGCGCAACATTGCTCTCAGGCACGCAACTCCACACTGCAGCAAGTAGGGCATATTAGCAGGAGAGAAAGAGAGGGAGAGAGAGAAAGGGGTTTGTGTAATGGTGTGTGCACGTGTGTGTGTGTGTGTGTGTGTGTGTGTGTGTGTGTGTGTGTGTGTGTGTGTGTGAGTGTGTGTGTGTGTGTGTGTATGTGTGTGTGTGTGTGTGTGTGTGTGTGTATCTGTGTCCTCATATATGTGTGTGTGTGTGAGCCGGGTTCACTCAAGCACACCTCATTGTGTAAGAGTGTGTGTGTGTGCGAGAGTGAGTCATATGTGTGTACATGTGTGTGTGAATAAGTGCATATGTGTGTACATGTGTGTGTGTGTGTGTGTGTGTGTGTGTGTGTGTGTGTGTGTGTGTGTGTGTGTATGTGTGTATGTGTGTGTGGGGGGTGGGGGGTGTTAAAGAAAAAGTAAAAGATCTGAAGGAAAGAGTGAGTACACAACAGTAATTAGGGATAAACAGAAAAAGAAAGACTAAAGAAGAACAAGAGAATGAAAGACAAATAGGTTAAAGTAAGTGAGAATGAAGTAGTCGAAGGAAAGAGTGAACAAGAGAAAGACATTTTAAAAAAGACGTGTGCAGAATGAGGTGGGGATCATTAAGTGTAGCTGGACGACCATGTTTGGTGTGGGTATTAGCGGCAAGTAATGGTTTGGCCACATCAGACGGCCAGTGCATGTACACAGTTTTCATCGCTATAGTTACAGTCGGCATCTGCCAGCAGGCAAGCAAGGCGATCTAGCGAGCGAGCGAGCGAGCATCGGGGCAGCAGAGAGCTTTATTTCCCCCTCGTGCCACACAACGCTCATCTTTCCATGGCGAGCTGTTCTGTTCCAGAGTTTTCCGTCCCATGAACTTTTTGTCAGGGCTGAGTGCGTTTGAAGAAAAGCGCCTGACAAAGCCCAGGTTTCATTCTTTCGGCTTTTTTTTTTCTTTTTTTTAATTCTTTTTGACGCATTTGGCTCTAGACATAGCTATAAATCAGAGGGATACATCCACTAAGGAATCCCTCCCAGCACCAGTGAGACATGCTATTGAGCAGGTCACAACAGAGGGAGAAGAAAGAAAGGTGGAGGACCTTCTCGGTGAGAATCCACATCCCCCCTTGGGGTGTCCTGACACTTCCTGATTGACCCTTGTGATCTGAGCCATGAGCCTAACCAGACAGGACATGTTAGACACCTGTACATACAGATTTACCACTTCCCCAATGTGCACTTACACTTACATACCGTAAGGAACAACATCTGGCTTCTTCCCCACGTACGTTACATAGTCCATATATTAACATAACTTCAAACGTGCAAGCTAGCTCTAGAGAGGTTCCGTCCTTGTGGTCTGCAAAGCGTCTTCAGACAGTGTCATTTCTTTTTTTTTTTCCACTGGCATTACATAAATGAAACAAAATAGATTTGCACTGAGCCGGAATGGAAAAGTGATGGTGACTAACTTATTGGCGTGAGTGCTCAATATATTGGGCCCACCTGAGGAGCTTAACTCGGTAAAGGTCGACTCTCGTCTTCAGCTGAGGTGGTAATGTAGAGGTCCCGACCACGTGGAGATGGCGAGGTGATGATGGGGTAGGAACAGGCTCGGGCTCTCCAAGGACGAGAGAGAGAGCGGGCGGGCGAGCGGGCGGGCGAGAAAAGGTGGCTGGTTCCCAGAAGCCCGTGAGTGCCGGGGGTCGGGTTACATGAGACATGTCCGACCGAGAAGCAGTTTGATTAGCGTGACACCCAGGAGTTTATCTCGAGGCGCTCCATGTTAAAGGTGCAGTACTTGATTTTTAAAGTGGCTGGTCACCAACAGTTAACTCAAGTCAGCCGATCAACAACTTCGCTTCAGCTGCACTAAACAAGCGTGTGATTGGCAGTTCTGTTCCAATGTCATCAGTCCTTCGCCTCTTTTAAGAGACTGCTCCCCTACCATCAGTTGAAAATTCAGTTTAGTGAAAGTTCACCACTCTCAGTGCTACGCTCAGATGAAGTTATAAAACAGACAAAGAATAAAATATCTCCATGTTTCAGCACAAAGCTGTGTGGCCCCTAATCACTACTTGGTTTAACCACAATTATCTGCAGCCACTTTTTTGTGGAGGTTACTGAATTAATAGCGCACAATCTCTTGTGGCAGAAACGCAATATAAATCAGCTTAAGAGGCTGGTTGCAGCATGGCTCTGTGTTGCGGGAAAGTGGCACACAAGTCTTAGTGGGAGCCGAGATTTACGACCTTGTAATGGGACATTACGCCGCCTCTTAAGAAATCCCCCAGTGGGGTTTACAGAAAAATTTCTAATCAGCTATATCTGCCCGAGCTATTTTTCGATCTTGAAGGGCCTTCGCAAAAAAGTAACAACTTAATGGCACTCCAGCTTGACGCGAAAACAAATAGTTATGGAGGCCGCCCTGCAATCCCGAGCTACAAAAATGGCAAGCACCCCCCCCAACCCCCAACCCCCCACCCCAACTTCCAGCCCTCAATGGGAACCCACACCTCAAGCGGCACTCATATCCAAACCACTTCCCAGCGGGTGGCAGGCAGCGCCCCCACCCCCCCACCCCCCTCTCGGGCCATTCTGAAGCCCCGTGTTTTCCAGCCCACCACCGCAGCAGCGGTGCCATGTCGCCCCTGGGCACCAGACACGTGGCTCCAGCTCAGGGTGACGACCCTGGAGAGGTGGGGTGGGTGGAGGATGTGGGCAGGCAAGGCAGAGAACCCCCCCAGACCCCCCTACACACACACACACATACACACACATCCAAAAAAAGGGAGAATGGGGGTGGGGTGGGGGGTGGTTGAGCAGAAAACACAACCACAGAAAAACACAATGACTAAGCCTGCCGTGCCTCTGTGGAGGGCAGAGGTATGGGGACTGTGGGCAGCAGCAGCAGCAGTGGTGGTTGAGCAAGTTTGGCACCCCGATGACCCTTGCGCTGATGGGGGGCGCTCTCCCTCTCCCCTACCCTCTATCTCCCTCTCTATCTCCCTCTCTCTCTTCTCTTTCTCTCTCTCTCTCTCTCTCTCCCTCTCTCCCCTACCCTCTATCTCCCTCTCTATCTCCCTCTCTCTCTTCTCTTTCTCTCCCTCTCTCACTCTCTCTCTCTCCCCCTCTCTCTCAGGCAGGGGCGAGGGCAAGGAGACAGCAGTGTGGCGAGAGGCTGGCCGGCCAGCCCACCAGCCCACCAGCCCACCAGCCCACCATCAGCCCCAATAAGCATTTTAATCCCACGCCGCAGCTAGTGTTTCAGACAGGTCACGCTACAGCTATGGGACAGGGCACACACATGTGCCAGGATTAAATATCCTGTTTTAATTAGGAAAAATACATACGCTTAGCTGGTTGGGTCACATGCTGTCCTTCAATGAGGTGTGCATTTTTTCAGGTTTAAATTGAACTGACAAAAAATACTAGTCGACCAGAATGGACAAAACTATAGTGGTGTCATGTAGTAGTCTGTGTGTGTGTAAGTGCATGCGTGAGTGCGTGTGCATGCATGCATGTGCATGTGTGTGTGTTTGTGTGTTCTCGGGAGACGGTGGAAAAGCTCTGCAGTGAGAAACGCGAAACATTTGCTTCTGTCCCCGCTCACCTCTCACTGCATTCCCCTCTGTCCTCCGGCTTCCAAATCCTCTCGCACCCCCCCACCCCCACCCCCACCTCCGCCCTCCTCCCCCAAGAGCTCAGCGGGCCCCCCGTGGAGCTCCTGTCAGGAGGTCAACAGGTGGGAGGTGGGGGTGCAGTGTGGACGTGCATGTGCTCTCCACCTTTCAATCCATCAGCAGGACTGTAATTAACATGGCAGCTTCCCATAATATCAAGATGCTCCAACATGAACAATTGCGCGGATGCTGTTTTTGGGGGTGCGGGGGCGGGAGGGAGGGGTTGTGGAGATACATTAGAAAGAGGGCGTTTTTACTGGGAGAGTGAGGCAGGGTGGCGGGGAGGTGGGGGTGGGACTATGTGTGTATGTGTGTGGGGGGGGTAAGTTAATGTTTTGAGAAGCAGCCTGAGAGAATGATTTTGGTCTAAAAAGGGCAACTGCAAAGGAGAGAGGGAGACAGAGAGACAGACACAGAAAGAGAGAGAAAGAGACAGAGACAGAGAGAGGGAGAGACAGAGAGACAGGGAAAGAGAGACAGAGAGAAAGAGACAGAGAGGGGGAGAGAGACAGAGAAAGACAGAGAGACACAGAGAGAGAGTGCGAGAGACGCAGAGAGATAGAGAGTAAGAGAGAGAGAAAAGAGAGGAAATGCAAGAGAAAGGAAGGGGAGGGGAGGGGGGTCAGTGTCCATCTGAGAGGGGCATTCCAGCGAGGAGCAGCAGGAGGGCTGTGCTGGGACAAGTGAGCAGCCTCCCGCTGCGGGACAACATCGCAAGGTCACAGCAGCCCTCATTATTCACCAGCCTTATTACACGACACCAGCAGCAGTGGCGGCAGCCGGCCTCCACACAACCAGAACATGCGCTGGCTACACCGCGCAGGGGTGGAGGGAGGGAAACTGGAAAACTGGGGAGGATGCTGAACACTGACAAGGGGGGAAAAAAAAAGAAGAAGAAGAAGAAAAAAAAACAAGCCATGCTATGGAAGGCCCCAACTTCCCCAAGGCTGCTGTGGTCTGGGCTGCTGGGTAGTCTGACTCATTCAGATATAGATGTTGTCCATAAAGTTCTATGGCTGGGGACAAAAAAAAATGTAAAAAAAAAAAAAAAATTGGATGTGTTATATTCACGGATCCGTGAGGACCATGTCGGACCAACTTTTTAAACTAGGACAGACAGTCTGGTGGAGAGGAGAGAGAGAAGGTAGAGCCTCAGGATGGCAGCGTGCTAAAAATAGCGACTTCTCATCTCAAGAGTGCAGGTGTGTGTGTGTGTGTGTGTGTGTGTGTGTGTGTGGTGGAGGAGAGGATATTGAGTCGGAGAGGTGAGGACGAAGAACCGACGAGGAACCGAACAGGACAGACAGGACAGGACAGGACAGATCGGAGACAAGATGGAGAGGAGGACGAAAGGAGGAGAGGTGGAAGGGAGGAGGATGCCACGCAGAGCAAACGAGAGAGGAACCCTTTGTTTCGCTGGTGTGTGGGGCACAGCGGGGCGACCCGAGCGGGCCAGCTTTATGAATCTGACCCGAGCCTGGCCGAACCAAACTTCAGCACTGTAATCAAAGTCTAGAGTTTCCCTGCCACAAAGGCGGCTGAAATAAATGGAAAGCCCTTTTCAAAAGCCAGGCTAATAACTCATATGTACACACGCACGCAAGCGTACACACACACTCTCACACACACATATATATATATATATATGAACACACAGTATGGACTGGCAGACATACAACACCGTGATTTCATGCTGGAAACCCATCAAACCACCAGAAAGGGGGACCGATGAAAAGATGAAAAAATGAAGTGTTGAAAATAAAAAAAACAGGGAAAAAAGAGGGTGATTTCCATATCATTCTCAAGTGTGGCGGAACGTCTCTGACCAAAGCATGTAAATGCATTAAGCAGGCAGGGGGGACTTATTACTGGCACCAGGGCTGGACTATGCTATAAGGCCTGTGGAGACAGGGTGTGTGTGAGGGTGTGTGTGTGTGAGCCTGTGTGTGCATGTATGCGTGCGTGCATGTGTGTGTGCGTGCATGCGTCCGTGTGAGTGTGTGTATGTGTGTGTGTGTGTGTGTATATGTGGGTGTGTGAGTGCGTGTGTGTGAGTGTGTGTGTCTGTGTTGAGATAATTGGGAGGATGCAATTAATGAGTGTCTACAACATAACATGTTTTTTTAATTAATTTACACTCAATCTTCCATAATGATTAAAATTACCATGATTTTGTTTTCCCACCCGACTTTGAGCAAGAGTACTGTAGCTATCGTTGACTTTACAGCTAACTAATTCATAATAAACTTCACATTAAACTTCACCATCAGTGTTTCTACCACTGATTGTCAACACCAACAGTGTGGACCACTAGTGTATTCTTGATGGTAGCTAGCTGAAAAAAGGCACCTTTGTCAGTAACTGACTGTGCAGTGTTTACTGAACATTCTACAGAACATTCTCGAACAAGTCCTGCAAAAAACAAATTTGGCTTTTGTTGGTGCAGTGTGGAAGCTGGCCAGGCTAGCGCCACCTAGTGCTTCTGCTCAATGCAGCTGCGTCAGGAAGCATGCCATAAGTTTTGGTTCCCTCTGTCTCTGAATGTATACAGCCCAACCAGCGAACAGAGGGAGGCCTGAAAACAATGACGTTGAACTCTTCAAGCTTGAGTTTCTGCTGTAGTTCGAGCAGCACTGAACAAAGCTGGTGAGATGGATATAGATGAAGCTACACATTCTGTGTTGGCAACGACTCCCAAAATTGATGATTTAAAGCCAGAACAAGAACAATGCTTGAGGAAGGGAAATGCCTGCAAGAGGAACTGCGCTATTGGCCTATTTCCTACAGGTTTTGGTAAAAGCTTAATTTACCAGCTGGCCCCGTTAGTGGTTGAAGCAGAAAGCATCCGCCCACCATGGAGCAGATGAATGCCAGTGTAGAGGTTTCAGACGCTTTGCACGTAGTGAAACCATGTGAAAGCTGGTTGCTGATGCATCAGTCTGTGCAAAAGCAGATTCATGGCTCAACATGACTACTTCCACTTCTGGATGATGTTTAATGGCCTCGCACAGAACATCAGATGAGAGATAAAATATGGCACATCAGTGGCGCAAGGGCTTATTCTGTCATTACTGTAGTGAATGAAGTATGTACTCCCCATTTGTCCTTCTATAACATGTTGATCCAGCCGTCCCACCGGAGGTTTCATCACTGTCAAGGGGGAGATTAGCAATTTGACCTTATCGTTTATCATCTATCCCCACGTGACACCATAGTGTTAAATAAATGGTTAATAAATGGCCTTCAGAGTGTATGAATGACGTGTGTGTGTGTGTGTGTGTGTGTGTAGGAGGGGGTGTATAAGCTGGTTGGTGGGGACACAGAAAAAAAATGTGTGTGTGTGTGTGTGTGTGCGTGTGTGTGTGTGTGTGTGTGTGTGTGTCTGTGTGTGTGTGTGTGTGTGAGAGCGAGGGAGACAGCGCTGAGGTAATGGGCTGAGTAATGATCGTCTGTGCTGGCTGCCATTGGCCGCTGGCCTCCGAGCGATGCTCCCTCGGCCGCTCAGCCCAGAGTATGTGAACGGTGCAGCAATGACACCCGGGAGACGGCGCCACTCCCTCGCACCTTCAGCTGCGCTGCGCTCGCTCCACTGACGTCTACCGGCCTACGCACTTCCACTGATTGCTCGCTCGCTCACTCGCTCGCCTCCTCTCCTCTCCTCTCTCCGTCTTCTCGCTCTCGCTCTTGCTTTCCGCCTCGCTTTCCCACCTCTCTCTCCTCCTCCACCTCTCTCTCACTGTGTCTCGTGCTTTTGCTTTTCCCTGAGCCTCACATGCTGTCTTCTCTCTGAGGTTCTAGACTATTTTTTTATTTTTTAACCTAAATCTCTCCACTACAGTCAAAATCTGCTTTTCTTTCCACTTCTCTCTTGTACAACCTGTGTAATGATGACTGCAATGTCTAATTTTCATTTTTCCTCCTTCCTCACTCTGACTTGCAATGTCTTTTTTTTAAATCTCTTTGTCTCTGCGAGACTGCCATCAGCTAATCCATCTTCACAACTCTTCTCAACTCCTACTTTTCATCTTCATCCTATTACTTTTCAGCCACTTCTTTCAGGCCTCTATACTTTGTAACTGCTGTTTGTCTCCACATCTAATTTCCCCCCCTCCACCCTCTTCCCCTCAAGTTCCCCTGCCTCATTAACCCTCCTGCTATCTTTCTCCTGCTGTTTCCATATGCGCGGTGGGAGTTAATTGGAGAGCGGTGGCGATCTGCATGGCTTTCAGCATACTGGAACTGTGTTGCTCTAGAAATCATCTGCTGTGTCAGGGGAGGGAGGAGGGGAGGGGGGTGGGGGTGTTGGGGGATGAGAGGGGGTGGGGTGGGAGGGTGGGGGTGTAGTTGGCTTTGTCTGACTCGCTAAGCAAACCTTCTAAAGACAGCCTCCAGACTCTTCGCAGTGCTTTAAATGGAGGGAGAT
>CM059265.1:33912352-34029852 GCA_030347295.1 Setipinna tenuifilis
GTACTTTGTGTTATATTTCTAACACAACTGTTGCATTTTGATCGCTACAGATACATTAGACCACCTAACACGGAGAACAACTTCAAAAACACATATCCAGTCATTTCACTAGGCGCCAATAAAACCACTGGATGGCCTACCTGCCTCCCTAGATATATCTTTATGATGTATGATTCCCATTGCCTGCACTCAGATCAGAGGAAACCTGAGTATGAGAAGCTTTAGTTAGCTTTTCCATCATAGACTTCAGTTTGTTCCAAAATGCCCACCTACCCACCCATATTCAAGGCTCCTAGTCTCGAGCTTAATGTTAATTAAGCAGCTCAGACAGCAGCTAAGCATCATAGGCACAGTCAGTCTCAACGATCACCACCAATTACCTGAGCCCAAGGTAAACTCGCTGTCTAGACACACAGGAGCTGCTCAGCTTACTCACTGACATGCTTGTGTTTACCCTGCGCCTCTTGCGTGGAAGGTGGCTATGACAGTCACGAGTAGGGTGGAGACACAATGTTGATATTGAAAGTATATCACATTGCCCAATGTTTGAAAAATAACATATCGAGGCACAGACATTGTGGTGTTTCATAGATGAATGAATGAATGAATGAATGAACGATTTTTTAAAAAGGAGTTTTTGCTGGCCCATGTGCTCCAGGGGTATCAAGTTTCCTGATGTATTGTTACATAAATAAATGTACTAGCATGACAGACTCACTCTATTGTCATACCATCATATCACTTACAACATATCTTGATAATATAATAATATCACAAGTATCCCTGTGATTTCTATTCCTGGTTGTTAGCCTAAAGGCAGGGGAACAGACCAGTACAACTCATTGGCATTGTGGGTGGCATGTTAAATTATGAATGTGACATTGTAATGGATCTAGGGAATTTCTACACTTTTGAAGAGATGGATTGAATGTGTTTTGAGTTAACCTGCGAACTTGTGAAAATATGTAGGTCTACAAGAGCACACATACCATTTTCATGAGCACCAGAATGGTAGTGTAAGCCACCACTGAAACAGGATTGGTCAAACAACGGCTCCTTTGAATGAGTCAAATTAAGGGTTTATTTTCTCTCTCTCCCCTCTAAAATGTGACACTGTGTGGACTAACAAAATATACGTTACTTTAACAAAACATACACACGTGCATGGACGGTCACACTTTCGCGCACACGCACACACACACATACACACACACACACACACACACTCTCACACACACACACACAATGTTGGACACATACATACACACACACACACACACACACACACAAACACGGTTTAAATGCTAGTCAGAGTGTGACAGGGACAATGGTGCCCTGGCCGGCACACCTGTGTTCGACCCACTACCGTCACTGGACTCAATCAGTAATTGGCTGAAACTGCAATTCCTCGCGTCAGAGCGAGACCGTACAGGCGAAACCTGGCACAAAATAAACACGTGCAAATCCTTACCCTGCAACGGTGTGATGACAAAAATAAACAGACCCCACATCTCAGGTTTAAGAGGGCTACTCTGGGAACGATTAAGGGTCCCCCTGGTCTCCCCACCTAGCCCAAAAGGTTGGTATCAACACTCCTTAATGGGTCGAGACATATTACGCTTATATGATTGCTTTTGCCATTCCCACTTGTCCCTTCGAGCCTGTGTCACACTGGGTGCATTTACAGTTATGAATGAGAGACTATTGACTATTGGGTGGAATTACATTGTTGGTTCTGTAGAGTGCTGATAGGCTGTGGGAGTCTGCGAGACAGCATGAGAGATACTTAATAGGTCAGTGAGTAACGGCCGCGTGTACCTTATAATAGCCCACTGTTCTAGTGTGTGTGTGTGTGTGCGTGCTGTGTGTGTGTGCGGGGGACTGTGTGTGTGTGTGTGTGTGTGTGTGTGTGGGAGGGGGACTGTATGTGTGTGGATACATGCCAGTTGATCTCTCCCACCTGATGTGTGTGTGTGTGTGTGTGTGTGTGTGTCTGTGTGTGTGTGTGTGTGTGTCATTGTTGGCCTGTATGTGAGTGTTTGCCTCTTTGTTAGCGTGTACCTGTGTGTGTGTGTGTGTGTGTGTGTGTGTCTGCCCTTGCCCTGCATGCATCTGTGTCCCCCTGTGTGTATGTGTGTGTGTGTGTGTGTGTGTGTGTGTGTGTGTGTGTGTGTGTGTGTGTGTCTATCAGGATGACAATAAAACCAGAGACTTTTTATCATGTCAAGCCCAAGTAACCCTGGCGTCGGTTCAAACCATAACATTTAAATGATTCCACGTCGCTGAAATGATTCCCCCTGACCTTTAAACGCCTTCCTTAGATTCCAGAGGAACTCTACTGGTGTTGAGAGGTCCTCACAAAGAGGTCTGCGTGGCACACACACACACACACACACACACCACTCGGCCTGATATTGCTTTATTTGGGGCTTCATAAACTGAATAGTTATGAGGTCTCTCATCCAGACAATGCCATCTTTGGAGTGAGCCCTGTCTGCAGTGTTTGCACTGTGTCCATGACTACTGAAAGTCAATTGTCTCAGTGCTATTTATGAGAGAGTGTAAGCGTATTTTATTTCAAAACTTTTAACGTGCAACATTAAAAAATGTTACGCATTCTTATACTGACAATTATAGGGGATTTAAAACTAGGGGGAAACCAGGTATTTTTTGTGTGGTCTAGGAACCTTTTAAAAAGGCAGATGCCAACAAATTCCTATTCTGGACGAAATTCATGAAATCCAAAACCTGAGTTCATTAATTCTTCCATGTGCTTCTTGCTAGCACCGAGCAGGCAGCCAAGCCAAGGCAGCCAAACTCCTACTAATCTCCAAACATGTCAAACAAGGGCATTTCATCCCCTCCCTCCCCAAATGAGAATATGGATGTAGTTTTAATCATCGTAATGAAAGAAAGCCATTAATCCAAATCCCTTTAACACACAAGTCTGGCCCACACGACAGCCTATGTAATGCAGAAGCCATGACAAGAATGACGAAACAAAGAAACAAGAAGGGGTTGCCAGGTCTTGTTAGAAAGCTTTATGGGGGGATACGCAAGGGATCCCCCCCGCTCTCTGTGTGCGAGAGAAAGAGAGTGCATGGTGTGACAAGGAAAAACAAAAGCTTGAGTTGCCATCACGGCACTCTTCTTCACGTCCGGCATTCACCGCCGTGCCACGTGACCGAGTGACATAGGATGTGGTACCACCGCTGCCTATTCTCCCCCTGCTTGTTCCGCCGGGGCGATTCAAATGTAAAAAAGCATCTCCACGGCTACAGGAGTGTGGGCAGGGCCCTCATCTCCACGGCTACCAGAGCGCAGGCAGCAGCAGCAGGGCCCCTCCTCGGGCACTCTCAGCCACCCTTTCTCCTCTTTCCTTTTATTTTCCCCAAAAACTTTTTGGGCTCCTTTATCTTGCATATTCCTCAAATTTGAATATGAGTATGAGGGAGAAAAGGGGGAGGAAAGAGAGCAATAGAGAGAGTGCGGTAGAATAAATGAAAGGAATAGATGCAGAGAGAGAGAGAGAAAGAGAGAGAGTGAGAGAGAGAGGGGAAGAGAGAGAGTGAGAGAGAGTAAGAAAGAAAGAGAGAGAGAAAGAGAGATGACAGAGTGTACTGGCGTGAGAGAGAGGGTGTGAGAGGCAAGAAAGGGCTAAGAGAGACAGAGAGAGAGAGAGACAGTTTTGTCTTACAGGCAGGCATTGTGGCATGTTCTCTTTAGATCACAGAGATGCAAGAGGACTATGTATCAAAGTACCTTTTGTTGTCTTTGGTCAGAATAAAATATTCAGCTGGATGCTTGCCATCACATCCAATGCATTCTTTTCATGTCAAGGGTACACAAATCTGGTTATGGTGTTGATGCATCAGTTTGAAACGAAATTAGATTAGTTCTGATCACAGTGACGAACAATGGCGGCGCTCTCTCCTATGGGTGGTAGGTATCTGATGCTAATCAGATAATCCTTTCGTTTTAGCATCAATCTGCATTCACTCTCGCCAAGGTCTGGTGGGCCTCAATACCCTGACAGAAAGCCTGAAAACAATCACGGGATTCTGCCTCTTTTTTTTCTCAAAGCAAGCCAAAGCTAACAGAGAAAGCCGAGAGAGGAAGCTCTTGAATCCCCCCACAAAAGTCATATTCATTTTACTTGGCGTCACTGTTGCAATGTAAACGAATAGTAATGTGTAAGTGGCAAATGCATTCAGCAACAATTGCACAGATTAGCCGCACATCTTGCCAACAGTGGTGTTATTCTGACTGGCCTCTGACTAAAGCTGGTACAATTTCCCCCAATGGAGCAACATGTGAGGGTTTTTTGACCCTGTCAGATTTCTGCGGAAACAGGAGACTTATATCTTTACTGGCTACCGCAGTGGAACGTACAATCGACAGACGAGTCATTATGCATGCAAATTGTATTAAATTCCGTCTGAAATATGACTGGACAGATGGGAAAAAAATGTGGATCAATCCACATAGCCTAATGGCATTTACCATGAAAACTAATCACAAGCAACCACTCTGGCAACCGCAATCATAATTTTCTGAGGCTACATGCGGAGATTGATCTTGTAAAGAGAATCTGTTGATGTAATTTAAAATGATCTCGGAAATCAAATGACATTTCGGTGACCAGTCATGCAGTGAGCCCCGGGGCTCCGGCTGGCGATGGGCCTCACCATTTGGCCCAATAAAAAAAACCCTCAGGAAGAGCAGGGCGGGGGTAAAGCTACACACTGAACTCCAATGCAACAGGTCAAACTGTGGCTAAACAGACAAACTTCCTCCATAAAAACCACAGCCTAATCCTCGGAGAAAGCACCCCCACCCCTTCTCAACCTATCTACAAGTAGCCAATCCAAACAGAAGCTGGATAGGCTAACCACACCGGCCAAATCTGCCCAGGGCCTGCCAACCAATAACCGGCTACAGTCTTATAGCAGCGGGTTGTTTAGTACTGGATACACTGGCCTCATGGGTAATATGCTTAAAATCCTGCGTGCCAGCACACTGCCAGGAAAACTTCAATATTGCTGATAGTGGCAGATACCACTAAGGCTTGTATGCCACATCTCAGAAGGCAAATGTTCAGCTATGGCAATACCTCAAAGCCAACCTGAAAGAGTGAGAACCTCTTATCTGTACTCACCGCCATCTTACAAAACACATCCCCATCCAATACTGCTGATCTCGACAAAACATCTAGTCAAAACACTATCAGGAATGTGGTTGTAGGCCTGGCATTTAGTGTATCAGTCACGCTACAATAAGAACCCTTGAAGTGTTTTTCCCATCCTAAACTACAAATGTGTCCCACTCTCACTGTCATATTTTGTCTATCTCTGAAAGCATCTAGTCAAAACTTCATTGCTTCATTAATACACTGAGGTTGGTGAATAATGTCAAGAATAGGTCTTGTATTTTGTGTATCGGTCACACTCTGCAGTGAGTCTCACCGAAGTATGTTCCTATCAGGTAATACAAATGTGCGTTCTGGTCGTATTTTGTCTTTCTCTCTGAGAGCCAGACAAGATTTTTAAAAGTTTTTGTTACAAGGCCTTCTTGCAAAAAAACAAAACAAAACAAAACAAAACCCCAAAAAACTTTCTCAACCCTCCACCCCAGTGTCCATCCTCTGTACCTTGGAAGGCTGTGGCGTGACCCAGCAGCAGGTAGTTGAGCTCAAAGCTGTAGGATCGGATGTTCTGCACGGTCTCCCTCCGCACCGCCACCTGGTAGCTCTCCTCCATCTTACGGGTGCAGCAGGAAGGGCCCTGGTGTTTGCACACCAGCAGGTCCACATCTGGACAGAGAGAGAAAGAGAAAGAGAGAGAGAGAGACAGAGAGACAGAGAGAGAGAGAGAAGGAGAGGGAGAGCAAGGGAGAGAGAGAGAGCAAGGGCGAGACAAACAGAGACAGAGAGAGAAAGGGCAAGAGAGAGAAAGAAACAGAGAGAAACAAAGAGAGGAGATGAATCAGGAGATCAATCAGTTTAGAGTTTTGGTAACTGGACAGTTAAACCCACAGGTCTGGCCCCGAAAACAGACCCGGAGGAAGCTCAAAAGGGAATTCACATACACAAACCGAGAGAAGGGTACGTGCACTAGCACTACACACACACACAAACACACACAGTCCTACACACACAGTTGTATACACTCCCACACACTAATATACACACTGACTCACACATACAGTCACATACACAAAGTTGTATACACACTGTCACGCACGCGCGCACACACCCACACACACACAATCTTGTATACACACTTACACGAGCTAACCCAGAAATGTACACACTCTTACACACACACACACACACAAACACAGAGTCACACACAGACACAGTCACACACACACACTAGGCAAACACGCTACAGTACAAACATCATAAGACCACTTTAAACCACCTCAGCCTGTTAGCCATAACAGTCTCGTCCGCATCCACGGCGAGGCCATTACCTAACATCCCTGGGCTTCGCATCAGCGGTCGGGCCCAAATAAAGACCTCACTGTGACGACGTGACACTCACTCGCCTCCCCTCCGCCGCCCTCGACCCTCTTCCTCTTTTTGGGGACATCACCAATGCGGAGGTGACATCATGGCTGCCCATAATTAGCCAGGCTCCTATTAAAGCTCCTGGACGGGACCTGACCGGAGGGACGGGACGGGACGGGAGGCCCCTGGCTCACGCTCCGCTCTACCTCGGGAGGCCCCCTCACAGGGCCAAAGGGGTCTGGGAGGAGGGGGGGGGCTATAAAAACCCGAGATGCACGCATCTCCAAAATCTGTCTGTCTGTCATCTCATTCCCTTTTCTGTTACTCTCCACCACTGTGTTTTTCTTACTCTCATTTTCTCATGGTTTCTTTTTGTAGGCCTATTACTTGTTACTCGTTCTCACTCCCAGTGTTAAAGACTGTGGTATAGCCTGGCTGGCAATGAGCATAGAAGTAGTTGATGTTTGTCTCTGGCTCTTGTTTTACTGCCATCTTTCTCCTTGTTGATGTTTTTCTGTCTCATTCACACTCTATTTTCACTACCCACACCCAGTCCCTTCCAAAAGGGACTTGTGCCCCTTTTCCTAATCCGTCCCAGCAGCACAATAGGGTCAGTGGCTCTCTGTCTCTCTCTCCCTTTCTCTCTCACCAGTTCTCTGGGAGCGCTGCATTGGTGTCTCTTAATTACGCTCCCAACACCGCCCCCACCCCCGCACTAAACCCCCACCCGCCCCCTCACCATAAGCACCAGCTGCTCTCATCCCCGTGGTATGAAGTCATGGCTGACCTCTGTTCCCCGCCCGCGCTCTCCTGGCTGGCTTCAGCCCTCCACTTTATCTCCGGCGTGAAACTAATACGCAGGGACTCGCCGTGGAATCCAGCGCGCTGGCCGGCCTCTCCAGCCCCTGCGCCTGGCGTGGACCGGGGACCGGGGACATGGAGACTGGGGGGCGGGGGTGATCCAGACAAAAGACTTTGGCTCAGCAAGCCTGCTAAGGTTGACAGGATCGGGCGAGAATATTCCAGAACAGCAGCCAGCCAGGCAGTTAGGGGGTTGAGCCCCCACCCCGCACCCCCACCCCCGTCGGTTTTGGGGGCAAGGCCTGCTGTTGGTTGATGTGTTGCGGTTGGGGTCGGCTATACAGAGATCAGCAACACACAAACCCAGGTGAGGTGGCCTCAGTTAGCCCAAGAGGAGTCTCAACAGCCCTACATCAGAAACTGAACAACTAAACGGCCAACACAATACAGGGAATGGGGGGGTGGGGGGCGGGGGGTGTCATACTGATAATAGATATGAAAGCCCTAAAGAGAAGTACTGGAGACCTTCTTATTAAGATAACAGCCATTCGAAGCATGGGATTAGAAACACTCTGAACGAACAGACCTGTGGAAATGTGACAGAGCCTGAAATGATTATGTGACAAGGACATAAAATAGTGGGGGGGGTTTTTCATCGCTCTATGAAAATTCAGTGTGTTCTTGAAAGTGTTAAATCCGAGACGTAATCAACAGACTGTCACTCACCCTCTCAGTAACTCTATCTACAGATATAGGACCACATTACCACTACACTGATGGGGCTGTAATTTCTGCATACGTTGTCATGCCAATACATGGCAATATGTCATTTGTGTTTTATTACTGTGGCAAAAGCATATAAAACCAATAAAAAAAAACAGCAGTCCCAAATACTTTCCAAATGTCTTTTGGAAGACCTCTGTAGAAAATATTCAGATTTAGAGTGAGTCACCTCAAGTCAAAACCTCATTAACAATATCAGATCTCACACTCAACACTATTCAGAGCATTCTATGTTGCTCTGCACCATTTAGAATAAATATTTTCTCAGTTAAAATGCCAACCGTGGTAACGTGACCTTTACAAGCAGTAGTGTCTAGTCTCTTTACTGCCAGTTTTATTTCTGCAGCAACATTTTGTGGCAGCAGTTTAGGTAGGTAACTAGTCACTGACACGCATACATTTACCCCATGGTAAACCTTTAACCTGTATATCTTACCTGCACAATCTCCTCTCTCAGTGTGGCTACCACTCTCTCCCCCTCTCTCTCTGGGTATATGTCTGGGTGTATGTGTGTGAGTGCACATGTGTGCAGGTGTGGGTATGTGTGTGTGTGTGTGTGTGTGTGTGTGTGTGTGTGTGTGTGTGTGTGTGTGTGTGTGTGGGTGTGTTTATGCATGGGTGTGTATGTATGATCCTGAGTGTGCATATGTGTGTCTGAATGTGTGTGTGTGTGCGTGCATGCATACGTGAGGGCGTGCGTGCGTACAAGCGCGCGTGTGTGCACGCATGTCTAAGCCTAAAACTAATTCCCAAAGGCATGGCTCAATTAGAGCTCAATGGGGTTCTACCATGGTTCTGCCTCAGTAGACACTCACACAGCCTCTCAGACCCTCTCAAGCCCCCTGTCTTTCTGATGTCTCTCAGGTGAAAAATACCTCCTGATTAATTGGGCGAATTAAGTAGGCTCTCTGGTACAATCAGAAGCCCCCTTGCTGGCACCATCCTCCTGCCCTCATTACTAACTGAGGTCAAATACCCACTTTCTGCAGTTTTGGGAAAGGATTTTAAAAAACAAAAACAAAAAAACTGTGTACAGGATGCAGGCCAAACTGACTTTATGGCCATGAAACACTCCTCGGTCAATACGGAATCTAAGTAATGCTGTGATTTTTTTTTTTTTTTTTTTGGTCAGTGTTTTTGCAGACTGGGGACAGTAATTTCCTGACGTTGCTTTTTTTTTCCCCGGGCAGGAATAATTTTCTGGGAATGGGAGTGCAGTAATTAATGCAATGGAGGATTCTCAGGCTTCTTCACTACTCCCGCTATCCCACACCAGGAAGCAATATTCACTTTGATGTTCCTTCATGCACCTAAACTGACAGGGTATTTACTCTATATTGATTTTTTTTTTTTGCAGGCACTTGGGAGGTATCCTGCTGAAAGAAAATATCTTCTTCACCACATACTTGCTCTTCTGGGGGTTTGTGAGGGAGCTTTGGTGAAGTACCTACAATATTTGAGTATTTTGGGGAGGAGCAGTGTTTTTTTTTTGTTTTTCAAACCTTCAAGGCTGTGTGGTGTCCAGGGTAAACTTGTGCATTGATAGGGAGCCAAAGGGAGCGGGCAGGGGGTGGATCAGGAGGGCTTGACCTGTTTTGAAAGGTGTTGATGTGTATGAGAGGAGGGCCCACTGCACCTCACCACAACACACAGCTGTCTCGCCAAACCAGTCCTTACTTGCAGACTCAGAATAATTTGACCTAGACTTAACAGGGTACACAGTAGTACACACACACACGCACTCACACACACAAACACACACACACACACAAAAACTCACAACACCTGCATTTCTAAGCTATAGCGTTTCATAAACTAAGTTGGAATCATCCAAGAGGAGTGTGTTTGCTCTGTCAAAACATATCACCGTGTTAGTGCTACACCAACAAGTGTCAGATTCACTAAAAAGGTCAACTGCCTTAGCTGGTTGGTGCTGTGTCACTGCCAACACTCGACTAGGTATACAAATGTGGCGATGCCTGTGACTCACAGACAAATAGAGTCATTTGCAGACTTGCCCATTTGATTCAGCCCAGTAGTCACTCACAAGATGAAAATCGAAAGTGAGCTAAAATGTCATCATAACAAATTGCACACATTTTTGTAAACTCTCTCACAGGGTGTTTGCACTAATGTTAATAGCTTGAGAATGAGGGGAGGAGAGGAGGGGAGAGGAGAGGAGAGGAGAGGAGATGGAGATGGAGAGGAGAGGAGAGGAGAGGAGAGGAGATGGAGAGGAGATGGAGAGGAGAGGAGAGGAGAGGAGAGGAGAGGAGATGGAGAGGAGAGGAGAGGAGAGGAGAGGAGATGGAGAGGAGAGGAGAGGAGATGGAGAGGAAAAGGGTGAAGGAAAGGGAGACGGACAGAGAGAAAGAGGGAGAAAGACACAGAGAGAGAGGAAGAGAGAGACTGGGAAAAAGAGAGGTGGAGATGAGGTAGCCTAACAGGAGAGGGAGAGGAAACTCTCCAGTCTGTTACACAGACTGAGCTGTTCCAGCTACATGAGGGAAAGAGAGTTTGACATGCAAGTAAACCCCAGCAAAGTCTGCCTCAAATCCAATAAAAGAGGCCTGTGATGTGGAGTCAGACACACAAGAAGACTGAACAAAGACTGCAATCATACTGGTGGGAACGTGAGGAGAGAAGGAGCAGACTGAGAGCTGTGGGTTGACAATCTGAAATCTACTGAAAGATCTCCGACTTGTTGGCACAGCCCGATAACACAGTTCTGACCACTGTGCCAATTCAATATTGGTCTTCAGGCTGTGTTTATTGAAGTTATAGAAGAGGGCCCACAAGATGTTAAGGTAGCAAAATGACGTGCAACAGGCAAAGCCAGAAACAGCACAAGGAGAGTTATGGGGCAAGCGGCGTACTTTCTTCATTTGCCAGAGATTGACTGCGTTTGCCTTATGAATGCACCAACTGTGCTACTCATCAAAGAACATTAACAACTTTGAGCTCGTGCCAAATCTCTTTGATGTTTCCCTTAGCCAAGTGTGGATGTGGTAAAGCGACGAAGAAAAAAAATTAAAATTAAAGCATCCACACAAAGTCAGAGTGAAGTTATATCATTTTTCACTTTCAACACCCTGCTTAACCCTCTTTAAAGCTGGCCATCTGAACTGGCAGCTCCTCTGTGGTCTATTTGCAGGACTGGATATAATACTCTGGTAGATAATAAGCAGGTCCACAGTTTATGGTTCAGTAGCAGCCTGTCAAAGAAAGACCATCAACAAGTTATCCTAATATGCTTTGCTTGGCAAGTTGCCAGGACAGAAGTGCTTCTGCAGCTTAAAAGCAACAAAAATCTGTGGATGTGCATTTTTTTTTCTGATCACCTAAAACTCTCCCCGGACACTCTCTGCAAACTGGCGGCAGTGCAAGCCATAATCCTCATTATCTCCAGAGGGCAGGAAGAGGGAAAAAAGAGGAGAAATAACTCTTTCGCATGTATAAGCAGGAAAGAGTCCAAGCCAAAAGGCTTTTCAGTCACTTTGCTGCTGCTATTCATTTAAGCTATACACTTAATTACTTACTTGCTTACTTATTTATACTATGGTCTTTAATCATTAATTAATGGGTTCTAACCCCTGCTATATTCCAGTGGAAGCAAAGATATGACAACTCATAAACAATCCTATGACAGAAGGAGTGAGGGAGGGGAGTATTTATAGGAAAGTCAAAGGGGGCTACATCTGCAGGCAGCCGGAGTCACACCAGCGGAGGACAAGCTTGCCCTCTCCAAGTGGCCTGAAACACTACCACATGCCACAGATTCCCCCGAGCAGAGTCTCGCCACCTTCTCCTGCGTGACCACATACTGATAAAACTCAGTTTTGCTCCCAGACAGTCAGCTGCTGCATAGCCTTCTGTTTTATTGGATGCAGTAAAATAAAGCATGTCGGAACACGAGGGGAGGTCTCTCCTCAGGACCACGCCACCCTGTTACCGAAAGTCGAGCCGCATCCTCTGCCTCCCAAACCACAGGGATGCTGTCTCCTGGGCAACCACATACAAAACAGTGCGTGTGTGTGGTTTGAACAGCCTTCAGGGCATGTTTGATTGTTGGTTGTCTACTACTGCTTCCCCTGACCCTGGCCATCACAAGGTATAAAGTGGGGGGAAAGAAACACAACCATATTAAGTTATTTAGTATAACAATGGCTTTTCAAATGGATGCTATTCTATGTATGTACAAAAGCAGTCTTGCTCTCAGGCTATTGTTTAGTCCTATGTGGTTTCTGTGCACAGGTGCAGAAGGGAAAGCATTATTACAACCAAGGCTATTCCCATGGCACTGCGTCCCTCCGTTGTTATGGAGATAGTGGTGGTGGTGAAGCATGGATTGCACTATTTTCCCTTTCTACGGTACAGAAAAGGTCACAGACAAGTTTTAGCCTACATTTTGTTGAACCACCTCTCACTATATCAGGTAAGCACTGGCTACTGCACAACAGACAAAAAACAGCATGGCAAGTTGCGCTGGATAAATTTCCAAATTTAAAGCACGTGTTTGTAACAACAGCTGCTTTGACAGGTGTCATACTGTCCGCACAGACTCAAGTTCGTGATGGGACGCTGTTGGTATTACGTCCTCGGCTGTTCCCGCACCACACTGTGCCACAGACAACGGGTATTTCTAGTCGGTGAGGTCACCGGCTATCTTTTTAGCATCGTACCGTTGCGTACCCCTCGGCGCTGAGTCATATGTCATTAGCGGGAGAGGTGTCTGTTAGTTCAGTCTCTGCAGGAGTCGCGCTCAAAGTACAAGAAACTTCCCAAAGCGACAGTGACCAAGTCAACGCGGTCGTTGTTTTACCTTACAAATCACGTATCCGTCACACTCTCCAACCATTGAGCGAGTTGAAGACTTTATTTTAGCCTGCTGCTGGAATAATCAATGATCTTGTGGCTATGCAGATAAACTGGTCGGTTTCACACTGACTGAAAATCAAAGGCTTCAACCTGCCCCTCTGATCTCTGACTTAGTTCATGGACTGCAATTGTTGTTAGGTGCATGTAACCCCAATCTTTCCCGACCAAATGAAAAAAAAAAAAACAAGTAGCCTAACACCTGTTCATTGAGCCGGTACAAGCAAGACAAGGCTGTACCCACTCCACAAAAGCTGTCATGGTCTATATCATACAACGCCAGTCGTCCTGATGACACTGCTGGCGTTGGCCACCCAAAACTAAGATTAATATCAACTCTAAATAATATTAATACATTTGACCGTTTCACTGCAACAACATTAACACCGGTGTTATGAATAAGGTTTCCACGTTTTCCTGTCCTGTCACTGACCTGTTCCAGGTATTTCAGGTACCCATTTCAGCGGTCCAATCTGTCGCACCTGGAAAGCCGTTTTAACTTCATGACAGCTGTGACATCTTACACGAGGAGTCTCTATCGTCAGAGACACTACCAGAATAATCCACCAGAAGTTAACGCGTGTGAACAATCCTCGGGACATTGCAGCATCTCAAGTGCGATATCCGTGCGGTGTGATAATTTTTTGTTGATGCCACAAAAAAGGAAAAAAAAGTGAACAGTGAACCGAACGCTGAACAAATGCTGAGGGCAGAAATCACAACAGAAATGCACGGCTTGATGTAGCAGGTCCGTTACACTCCTACATTCTCCGCTGAGTTTTTTGCACTGGGCATTCTCAATCTAGCGGTACAGTCCTATCGGGACTGAGCGATCATGAACTGTAGTGTAGCGCTATCAGGCACTCGGTGCGAAGACGTAGCCACACATGCTTGCTTGCGCTCTCTCGCCCTCCTCCTTCTGGCACCCTTTCTCTCCCTCACACACACACACGCGCGCGCGCACACACAGACACACACACAAAGTGTTTGAACAAATGTTTAGACATACGTGCACTATAAGCTATACCCGGTACCAAATGCAAGAGGGTAAAATAATTAAGTCAATCAATAACATGTCTCGGTGAAATGATCAATTGAAGTAAAAGTGTTTTGTCACTACGTAATGATCAAAATGGGTGCTGCCCACGACAGGTTCATTATCTACACGTAATGATTTCACATGCGAAATGTCATACCTATGACTTAACAGGGAGTGGGATAACGAGAAGCGTATTTTTAAGTCTCTTACAGCAGTTGATTTGCCAGGGCCCCTCAATAACTTATCCAAATTCACAGACAGCAAACACATACATGTTCTAAATGTTTCCTATCTTGAGATCTCACACCATCTCCACCTGATATTTTATTTCTTTCCTATTACGATTGGTTATAGTCAGATGTATGTACTAAAAGTATTAGAGACCCTATTTCTTTTTATTAAATACAAAGAAATACTTCCATGTGTGGCATCCCAGTATCGGCGTAGAATGAAGCAACGGGCCAGTAGGATGACTGAAACAGCCACACAGTCACTGGCAGGCAGTCTCACGCCTGCCCTCTGCTGGACGCATGATGTGGGAGTGAAATAGCAGTTCTAGTGGTGCCTGCCTACCTCTAGTTTTTATGCACGATGGGAATTTTAGTCAGTGCAACTGCTGTAGACAATTATAGGTAACGCGAAATAGCAGTAACATTTACATTTTGGAATAGAAATGTCAATAGATGAATGCATTTGACTGAGTGATGTAGATTACTGAGGTAGATTATTACACAGAGATGTCAGAAAAGGTCAAAGTTAATCATTTCAGATACGCTGTCAAACATTTCACTTCTCTGAGTTAAATTAACCTATTTGCTGGCTTTCAGCAATGGCATTAAGGCACACAAACACACACACACACACACACACACACACACACACACACAGTGCACCACTCTGCAAACAAGGTCACTTACTGTACACAAGCACAGGACTACAACTGTCCCCTGGGGCTGCACGGATATGCTTACAAATTTCTGAGGCCTAGAAAATGCGGGTTACATTGACACTATCACAACACAGGTTTCTGTACAGGGAATGTACATTTTGAGTGTGTGAAACCTTAAAATTTTGTAGGTTTCCCTGGGGGCTTACCTTTGGGAATCCATAATCTTATGTGCTGCCTGTCACATGGTTAAAGTTTAGCTAGCTACCGCATTAAGTTTAGCTGGAACTGAAATCTTGCCAGCCAACACAGCTGAAATTGAATCACCCATTAGAAGCAAAGCCTGGTGTTATAGTGCTTTAGCTGATACTACCAAATATTTTTGCCAAATCTGATTGGTTTATAAACCACTAGTGGCGTCTGAATCTAAGCAACCTATATTAAAGCCTTCTTTTCAAGATGTATTGATGCATTTGATGGCGAATGTAATTAATAAATTTGACGTCTGTTCAAACACAAAACAAGTCTTTTAGTGGCAAGAACAAAAAGGTTTGCTCATACTTTGTGGCCAAATCATATTTGTTACAATGTGTGGTGCATTACTCCAAATTAAAAGGAACAGGACAGATTTAAACCTGTGAGGGTTAGCTGACAACTGCCTTCATCATTAGCAAGCAGTTGTGTCCTGAGTTAAATGTTTACGCTTGTTGAGAGTCCCCTTCCTGATGTTAGAGGGTTTTTTTCTCCTTTTTTTAGAGCTCTGTGCCAAACATAACTACCAGAGTGAGCTGCTTTTAAGGGGGTGCTGTAGGCTGCCCACCCAACTAAAGTTACAGACAGCAGTATCATTGTTTGATGTATTTCCCATTAACCTTTACCGTATTTACACCAAAACATTCGGCCTGTTTCACCCCACATCCTGCCAGGCGCATACCTGCATCCCCATCACTTTGGAAAGCGGTGCATATTTTTTTGCACTATGAACCACCATGCACTGCGTTAAACTCAACCCTGCAGACTTGGCTGAAAAGAAACAGAATTCAAATTGTTTTTTTTTTGTTTTGTTTTTGTTTTCTTTAAACTTTGCTTTCTCTAAATTATGTTAGATTAGAGGAGCAATCTGACATACAAAGGGTGTGTCATGCTTGGGCGCCTAATGCATGGCTTAAGTCACTGCACTATGTATTCATTGGTATGATGGCTGCTTATCCTGGATGCTGTCCTTTACTGACAACATGCTGTCTTAAAATTAAAAGATTTTGTGTAGAATTTCTCCCATCTAGCTGACTCTCTTGTGCCAGACAGTTCAAAGTACATTACAGCTACGGTTTTATGAGAGGTCAAATAAAAAAGTTAATTGCAAAGTAAAATGTCACATAAGTCATATTACCATGTGTCAGATTCTATCAACAGCTATTAAATGTAATTTAATTTAAAGTAATTCAATTTCATTTTAAGCTGAATTACTTTAAACCTGAAAGTAATTAAATAAAACGTTGAATTCATTTAGTCTTATACATTACATGCACATTTCTCTGTTGTTTTCAATTTGAATGAGACTATATTTAAGCCTCATGCAATTCTATGCGCCACCATTTGATTCAAACGTGTTTACTTTACTTTTACACAGACTTTGGTTTTAGTTTGTACAGTCACCTGTCAATCATACTTGGTGCCCTGCCCATCCACCTCAGATCTGTTTTCCCTCCTTTGTATCGACCTTGGCATCGGCAAACATTTAGGAAGGTGCGCTTAGAATTTTCATCGTCGAAAACCTTGGGTTCTGTACAAACTTGTTGAACATTGATCACACGAATGATGCACTATGATGCGCTCTTTTTAATATCCTTTTTCTTTTTCTGGGCAAAGAAGAAGACTCCTGCTCCTGAAATTTGGATTTTGCATACGTGGGGTCCTCCATGTTTCCTTCTTTGACTTGCTGGGGCCTAGAAGCAACAATACGATACACATTAACTGTTGTGAGTTTATCATGTCACAGCGACAGCACAAAATTTGGAGCCGTGTATGCCCCTGACCCTCTACCGTAGTTCAAGATGGTGTATGGGTATGGAGTGTCGCCCCTACTTCATGTATGTACAAATGTAACATTTAAAGCCAATAGGAATAGTTGGAGTTGACGGTGGTGGTAAATATTCATGAAAAATGACAAGTTTGTGAATGAGCAGCATAGATTTTGACAATGAACAACTAAAAAAGTTACACACTTGGGCTTTGTCCAATGAGGGAAGGCAGAGGGAATACTGTACGTGCCATGATTTTTACTTGCCAATAAAATAAAATAAAAACTCTGCAAGTATTTAAAGTGCTGTATTTCAGCCTAGGCTAAATTATTTATTTAAATAATTTGCTGTTAGTGATGCAACAGTGTTTAGACAGTTTATAGCCAGAAACTCAAATATCTTAATTTTAATGTCTGCCGAAATGGGTACCAAGCCTATATCAATGTGTTCAATCTTAAATATTATTCTTGTCAATATTGTTGCTTTTGTATGAGCCATGTGTAAAGTTTACAAAAAAACTACAGTAAAACGGCATTTAAAAAAAAAAGATTAATGTTGTGGTGTGTGTGGAACAGCAGTTTTCAGTCAGTGGAGTGCCCCCTGGTGATCTGTGAAGGCACAGCATCTGATGATGTGGCTTCACTGTGGGAATCCTTCTATGTGGGAATGCTTGTAAGTCAGTGATAGCGGTGGCCAGTGGCATTAAAAGTTTTCAAGTTGTCTATTTGTACCTGTCTGTTCTGATCTTATGAATGCAATTTCGTAATAACACCTCAAGGCAGGTGTTTCAAATTTATGCTCCACTCACCCTTATTATTCAATAGCAAGTGTGCTAGATAGCAAACTTACTAGGGTGAAAAGGGCATGCAGCCATTGTCCTACATTTTGGCATAAGGCAACAATGACTTAACTGTCCTACAAACACACTAATGGATAACTACCCCAAAAAGTTTTTTTAAAAGCTAGGGAGTAAAGCTAAACCAAAGTATGATACTGGCTGCCAAAACACAGACAATGTATGCTAAATGGCTATTGAACATAAGAGGAAATATTTATGTTGACAAGATTCTGTCCAATAATTTTAACCAAATTGTCACTAGAGATTTTTTTTAATTATAATTTACCAAATGTGACAAATGGGAGTGTAGATTGAATTTCTATAAATTTAGTGTAGCAGCAACACAATTAGATCCCCGGACATGTTCTGTCAAATCTGGCATTGTGGGACTAGCACCACATCAGATTTTCTCTGCAGTGCAGTTTATCCACAGGTCTGACACTAAACTGCATGGTGGAATGATTACAACGGAGTTCCCAAATACTTTTTTTGTTAGCAAAGACAAATAATACTTATGTACTGCACTTTTGTCAGAGGAAGCTGTCTTTATGTGTGCTTTATAAATAAATGTTACTATTTTTAAAAAGTGCATAAACTGCATTAAAAGTAATGCATGGCTCATCATCAAAAAGAAGCAGCCTGATCATATTAGGCTGCATTCTAAAATGAAAAAAAATGTTGCATTCGATGATGTCATATCATGTTTCGGCATAGAGATGTTGTCATCAGGAACTTTTTTAAAAATACAATAGGTTTAGAGATGCCATGGCCATTATTTGGGGATGTCTACTGAAGAAAAGATGCATACTATGACACCCGCAAAGGATTAACATTTTGCCTTTTTTTGCATAACAGTACTGTCAGTCTACATCCTAGTTGGGAAAAGAAGAACTTCTTGCGTTGGCCGGGAATCAAACCCGGGTCAACTGCTTGGAAGGCAGCTATGCTAACCACTATACCACCAACGCATACCATAAACCAAATATGAACAGATTTTCTGCGGAAATTTAGGAATATTGCACACTTCACAAATATGGGTCCAAGTTGCAGCTTAACACTGTGTTTGGTGTTTTCTCCACTTAATCTCACTAAAGGCTACAATAATAAGGAGGTCTATATTCTTGCAAAGTTTAAAAAAGACACACCACTACTTTCAGTCAGTAATTTGTCTGGAAGCCTGAAGTCCTTATCCCAACCCCCATGCCCTTCGAGGGAAAAAGCCAGATGTTTACTTTTCAAACTGTTCCTGAAGGCGGGCCTCTGTCATGCCTGTCTACAGGCTTTCAGCAGTATCAGGCGCTTGTAAAAACTGTGTGCTTCGAACATTTCTTTATGCTGACATACAAAAACACTGGCCACACTACTGATGCCTTCAGCTGACATGCCCCTCAGCATGATGATGGATACATAAGAGAGCTTTAGGTCAGTATTCTTTCCGTACTAACATTTTGCACATGGAAACAAACCAAATATGTTAATTACTCCATCAATGTTGGCATTTTTTATAATGCTTAAGTTTTTTTTTTTTTTTTTTTGCTTGAAGCATTTATTAAAAAAACATCTGAACTGCGTTGGCCGGGAATCGAACCCGGGTCAACTGCTTGGAAGGCAGCTATGCTAACCACTATACCACCAACGCATGAAGAAGGGGAAAAAAGCACCCCTCACGACCTGAAAGAAAAAGAGGGGGGTAAAGGGGTCTGTAGAAAATGTATGTGTACTTTCACAAGCTTCCAGGTCATGGATAATCATCTGTGCTGATCCATAGGCAACTAGACTCCTTTGTAAAATAGACTCCTCCAATCTGAAGCATGTAAGTGTTAATCTTCCAGATGACAGAGGATTTCCAGATTTTGTTGCAGTAGTGCTGATAAATTTAGCACAAACATCTCTGTAATCTGTTGTTGTCGTTAAAAAATCAGTGTTTAGTTTTTGCCAGTAAAAAAAAAATGTCTGACTGGCAGACTTGTTTTAATCTACCAGCCACTTGGCAATTACTGCATTACTTGCACAAAAAATGCCAGACACGAATACCGTTATGCCTTAATTTCTAGATGCATTGTTTTTTTTATGGAGATTTTGTGAAACTGACTTTCATATCACATTGACTTAGACAACTTACTATTTGACATTTTAGTGCTCTAAAAAGCACTACTCTTTTATCCTTTTAGTTATCCTTTTATTTGCCATGCTGTTTGACTGCCAAAAGTTACTAACAGCCACAATGTAATTTAGCGGTAATGCAACCCAGTTCAAATGGGAATCTGTTTGGTATAGAAAAGTGCTTAGGACATGGTGATGCATATTGTTATTTAAAGTGCCACAGACATTGATTTAACATTCTAGTATCGGTAGATATTGCGTGTCTGCCTTTAATATTAATGTAGCTAAAATATTACTTTCCACATATTGCACGCTTCATGCTCGTCTCATCTCCCTCCATTGTACTGGCTTACCTTGGCCTCTCCACACAATCAGCAAATTTCAAAGGCTACTGGGACTGTGAAGAGATACACTAAAATAAAGATGCTATGTGTCAATCATGAAATGGCTCTGATATGTCACCAGAGATAATGGAAACATTATCAATTGAAATACAGTTTTAACTTACCACTGACTACAATAGCATAGCCAGAATATTCAAGACAATGTCTTAAAGTCTTAAGGTCTTCTAGTGTTCAGATGAATTAACTTCTACAATACTAGGCCACTGCCCTAAGGCTATCCACCTGAAGCAACAGTGGTGGCTCATATCTTTATCTGTAGAGTTTACAAGATGACATGTCAGGCAATGGACGAAAATGTCATGGGGAGTAGTGGACCAACTTTTTATGGGATCTTTAAAAAATGAAATAGCCTAATGCACAGGACAAATTATTTTCCAATAAAAAGCTTAACACCAGTTGCATCAGTTTTAAGTATCTTCTATTTTTTTAAAAACTGGTAGACTAGTGCATGTTTTTCACACCTGAGGGCAGGACCCAATGTCTAGCCAGAAGTCACATGTGCTGACCCTCACAAGTTCTCCGTTCATCCAACTACGTTTTAACAGCCACTGAGTGCGTTCACATGGACAAGTCGAAACCACTTGGAACTGGTTTGGGATCGTACCAGCTTCATGTGAACGGAGATTGGTTTGGTTTGGAATTGGTTTTGGTTATCCCGTTGCGACTCCAGGCCTGGGCTGTTTCGAAACCACTTCGACTGCCATGTGAACGGGATCGGATTGGTTTTCCTGTATTGCGCATGTATCAACGAAATAAAAAACGCAGTTTGTTCCTTCATACAGACTTTCTAACACAGCAGAATGCACAACACGTACGCGAATGCGTCAAACTCCTGGAACACCATGTTCGTATGCCGCCAGAAAGTTTGTTTATTGTCTTTATTTAGTAGGAACAGTGCAGAGCCCATAGAAGATGTGCCAGAGTATTACGTTTTTGTTTAGACCACCTTATTGTTTAAGTGGGTAATAATATCAGGTGAAAGGAGAAGGCTACGTAAATACATTTGCACTGACTGACTTGTAAGATTTTCTTTAGCCACTGTTTTGCTATGTGAAATAACCGGAATGAGAGGTGAAAAGTTCAGTCTCCTCTACGTGTCGTCTGTATGCACTGTAGGCATATGTGTGCAGTGCTGTATGTCTGCTGTTGCGTATACGATAAGATACATCTTACCTACGTAGCAGCTTTGTTGTGGGCAAATGTTTACTCGTGTTATGTCCATTATTTTAGTTATGTGTCGTTAGTCGCGTTATGTCCAACATTGTAGCAGCTAGCATTGTAAATCTTATCAGCCTGGGTCGTCATGGCTGGGTCGGCACGATTTGACCGATATCTTTGGCATTTTTTGCCCAAACAACACGAAACTTGGTACTGCACACACTGGTAACATTATGATGACGCCGTCCAAATTTGAGATCAAGCGGATGAGTGGTTCAAGAGTTATGCGTGGAAGAGACGTTCCTTGTATTAAAAGATAATAATAGAAAGATAGAAGTTGACTACAGCGCCCCCACCTAGCGTAGCGGAAAGAGCCGGAACTCTCGCCGAATCCGCTTAGACGAACTGCATGTGAACAGGGACTTGGGGGACAGACCACCCGTTGTAAACCAATCCCAAACCAAACCAATCCCACCATGTGAACGCAGTCACTGACAGGCTGATAGGGGACTGTACAGAGGACACATTCCTACCTACAGATCAGCCCACAAAAGGACTAATGGCCCGTACGGGGATCGAACCCGCGACCTTGGCGTTATTAGCACCACGCTCTAACCAACTGAGCTAACCGGCCACAACCACTTTGCGGTTTTCCCACAACTTTTGATAAAATGCAGAAAGTAGAAACACTGTCATATTTGCATCTCGAAGCTTCTCCTTTAAACAGTTATTGTAGTATATATCAGCTTTTAAAAACCTTTTTAGAACGACTACCCTTTTGCATTATCGCATTATTGCAAAACAATAACTTCCACTGAATACACCTCAAATGTCCATTTTCATTCACCAACCGCTGCTATATTTCATGTTGGCAAACTATTTTCCCTGAACATCGGTCCACCTCAGCGTCCAGGCGACCTCGTGGCGCAACGGTAGCGCGTCTGACTCCAGATCAGAAGGTTGCGTGTTCAAATCACGTCGGGGTCATACTTTTTACAAATTAGGTGTACAAGCAACAACCGTCTCCGCATCCTACTCACAGAGCCTACTTATAGAGCCTACTGTGGTCTAACAAAGTCGTTTCAGACTTGTTAATATTTCGCTCTTGAGAGAGTCCGCATCCGCCCCCAAAGAGCATTCTACAGCCAATGACACATTTACAGTTGCAATGACAAGGACACAATGTTTCCCCTAAGACCGAGATTAAAGCCGTCTGACAAATGCATTTAGTCTCTCATATTACACTGACTGAGAAACGCGTCCTGAGGGGGCAGCATACAACGTCGTTCAAAGATGAGTCGGTGGCGGAGAATCTTGTCAACAAAACCCTTAAATACAAACCGCACAGTTCAACAGAACGCGATTGATCTCAATATGAAAGCCCGACGATGAAAGACGCTCATACGTACTAAAAAAGACGGGCTCGTCCGGGATTTGAACCCGGGACCTCTCGCACCCTAAGCGAGAATCATACCCCTAGACCAACGAGCCGCTGCATTGCATATTGAGGACAACTGTGTCTAAATGCACGATATGAGTGTTATTCGGCGTTCTCGAGAATTTTCTGAAGTTCATACATTATCTCACGAACGACATTTTCGTAGAAACATTACTGAATTTTCCCGAGCCGAACATTACTTTTACGATTAAAAATAGTTTTCTAATGTCCCAACCTCCCCCGAAACAGGCCAGCAATACGCCCCAACACTAGTTTAGACAAAGTCCTTCTATGTAAGAAAGTCTTCGGTTTGCATCAGTGACAATCACATACACCTTTCATGACGACCACACGTTACATCTGCCTACAATTAACATACATTGGTACTGTCGCTTCTCCTCAAGTAAACACTATGTTAAGACGAATATTTTGCTGTTTATATTTACAAAATACGACAAACATACACAAACTGTAGTGAAACAAGGATATAACACTCACATTTTTCTCCATCCAGCAAGTTTATAAGACTATTTTTCTTGACCTTATTGCCAGTGTCACCTGCTAATACTCTACTATGCTAACTGCCTAGTTGCGATAGAAATTTTTATAATGACGACCAACAGACGTAATAAATGACCGTTTTGTCCCGTGTTCTGCAACAGTACCTATTATGTGGAGAGTTTTTCTTCCAACCAAAGCTGGCTACTTACCTTAGCTTTGTCATTAAACATCATCAACCGATACAAAACATTAAGAGCCATTTTGGTAAACGAACGATTGTCAACGGTTAGCTAACCTTTTTGCAACGAACTGGATTAGTGAAGTTCAAACTAGCTAGGATTACGATATACAGTGTTGGATGTTTTAACTACTTTCAAGCACACCAAAAGGTCTCAAAAAGACAGACTACTCACTGTGTCTTCGGCTGACATCCTTTCAGAAATTTCCCATATGGTATACGTTTTTAATTTCTAGTGGCACCGATTGGTAAGCGAATTTCTGTGCTGACTGCCATGTGCTCCCGCCATGCACCTGGCCTCCTCCTTTACTAATCCCAGCTAGTTGGCGCAAATGGACTACCTACTTTCTTCTTCCTACCCAGTCTATGTTCCTACCTTTGGCCTTGTATTCCTTAAATTCCAAGATTTAAAAAAATCAGGCTCAAATGCACGTCACCACTAACACTATAATCTGCATTTATTTTCCACGTGCATATTAGTAGAACAGTGTAGCCTAAATAAGAGGACACCTGAATATATACACTATATGGCCAAAAGTATTTAGCCACCTGCCTTGACTCACATATGAACTATAGTGCCATCCCATTCCTAACCCATAGGGTTCAATATGATGCAGGACCACTTTTTGCAGCTATTACAACTTCAACTCTTCTGTGAAGGCAGTCCACGAAGTTGGGGAGTGTGTATTTAGGAATTTTGACCATTTTTCTAAATGTGCATTGGTGAGGTCAAACACTGATGTTGGTTGAGTGCGACTGGTTCTTAATCCCTGCTCTAATTCATCCCAAAGGTGTTTTGTCGAGTTCAATTAAGGACACTGTGTAGCCCAGTCAAGTTCATTCACACCAGACTCTGTTATCCATTTCTTTATTTTGTAGTTTTGTTGTTTTTGTTTAAAGGTATTGACACAATAAAGACATAGACGTATGTTTACCTGTCATTTTGTCTGGAGTTTAATGATATGCACTTTAAATGTGTCTTTGTCATCCTGAAGAACATTGGTTTTATTATTTTGTAGCCCAAATACATTTGAGACAATAAGACAGTGTAAAATATTCTACACATCACTGGTGATCCTGATTATACAACAACTTGTCCTTTTTTGTGGATCATATGCGGGTTGTCAGTGGTATGGCAGAGAGCCACTCAGTAATATTAAGCAATTCTGCAGTGATAATTAACAGTAACAGACATTTATGGACAAATGAAGATGTAAATGTATTAATAATTCCGTTGTTCACCCATATCCAAAGAGGTTTCAGACTCTGAAAAACAAAAGCACAACAGGTCCTTGTTTGTAGAACTGTGTCAGCTGAATTTCAACAGCAATTTCAGAAGCGCAATTTTACTCCTATGCACTTCTGGTTAGATTCTAGCTGCATTTAATTGGCTTTGTACCTGGACTGTACAGAAACACAATACAGTGATCCTTTTGCCACCCTTTGCTGTCCCATTATATTATTATTATAACAGATTTTTTTTTAATATATACATGTTATGTCACTATGCATGCTAAAGAAAAGTTTGTGAAATAATTTAGGATAAATATACTGTAACATACAATTATTGATTAAAATGAAGTAATAATTAAATCATACAGTGAATGTATTTAAACAGCATATTGGAGGGGAATTTTAAGGCTTAAACTATAAAAATGTGGTCTAGCTATATCGCAACAATAGACAAGGGATCACTGTATAGTTAAATCTAAACTTAAGGTTGTACAGGCTGCCCAATCGTTTAAGAACCAGCCTGGTGACTGATCCAAAGAGAATGTACATTCATTTCCTTACCCCTATGAGAAGTAGTTGGATAACATTTTCACTGTAATTAACTCTGTGTAATTACTGCTTGACTTGTAATATATAGGTATAATGTGGAGATATTCTGAGGGAACAGGACTCACCCTCCTGAGCCGGGGGCTGCTGCCTGGCAGCCTCGAATGCCGCCTGTCCCATCGTCTTGAGTCCGGGCCCACAGCAGTGGAACGCAACATAGCAGAAGAGCAGCACGCCCATGGTGGCCAGGCTCATCTGAGGAGACCCAGCAGTGGATCAGTCAAAACGTCACGCCAAACCAGCAAGTAGACAGATTTATGATTTCTCTTTTTCTAAATATCTTTTTTTGTTAACAAAGAAGACATTGCAAACTGCACCTACAACCAAACTTTTTTTTTTTGGTGTGCATTACACTGTACATAAATCCACTATTGTTGCAGACTTATGAGGTTAATACAACAAGAAATATCGAGTATATAAACAAATATATAGTACATCAATATAAAATATATACAGTGCTACAACGTGAACTACACTGATATGTTTGATATGTGTGAGGGAAACCTACCAAAAAATAGTAAAGAGCTCTTGATGGAGCAAGTGGAAATCCATGGACATGAATTTCAAAGTGTAATGCGTAGTCACAATATGTGCTCAGATCCACACCTCTGTCAAAAGACATTTGCTGTTCATCATCTTATTTCTCAAAAATTAGCCATTTTTTAGCAAAGGAGGAAAATATGTTCAATGAAGAGAAAATCTTAAATTTTGTTGCACACAAAATGAAATTGTCAATTTAGAGTGGGTGTCAAGCTAAGGTGAACATGTAGCAAAATCACGTAGCACTGTTTCAAATGTTTTTATAAAATAAACAGAATCTGCTAATAAATTAATGGCAAGACTGATCTTTAAACATTTTAGCGTGCAAAACAGCTTCAGTTATTTGTCAACTATTTTGTATTTAATTTACTGCCTTTCACATCATGGTATTTTATATTGAGATCAAAAGCACCACATTGGAACAATACCATCCATCTTTCAGTATTCAGACATTTGCACAACTCACTTGTTAGAGACCTCAATGATAAAATAGAAGTCTGGTGCCATTAGTCCCTGGGCAACCAAGTCTCCACATGGCGAGTTCTTCTGGCATAGCCAACTACACAGACCAGACACATTACTTATACAGTGCACTAGGACAAGTCCACATTGACTCTTACAGAAGTCTCATAAAACAACATGGCAATGGCTTAACAAACTGAAGGCACCATCAGAGGTTTAAAGCGTTTTGTGAACACGTAACCCTTTTTTAAAAAAAACCTTTTCACATTCAGCTAGTGTCTCCTAATGATGCCCACGTCCTCCATTCACTTCATATGTGTATGTATAGTCACCACGCACCAACCTTTTACTAACTTGAGTGTGATATTTTTTTGGCAGATAGAAACATCTGATTTGACCAGTGATGCTCTGGGATTGGATTAGGTGAATTGTCACACCTAATCAAAAGTAATTGTGGTTCAAAATCCTATTTACTCGTACCACCCAAGTGGTATTGGAGTCACAACATTTCACATTCTGACATTAGCAGCAATTGTATTTGCAGCTAACACCTTCACAATTCAGGATGGTCTTTGAAAATAAAACATAATAAAATATAATATCAGGCCAACTGCTAACGATAAAGAAATGGTGGAATGCCTACCGAATCCTGTTGTTGGTTGTAGTCAACACCGTAAAGCCTTCACTGGTTCTGTTGGCTGCCTGGTCCTGCTCCTCATAAATCCATATTAGACTGTCCTTTGAGCTAAGGAACAATTTATTATTTTTAAATGATTACTTACTAAATGAGATCATGGCACTGCAATCACGTGACTCCATTTCCACTGACTGCTTCCATCACTTATTTAAATAAATAAACAATATACATCTAATAAATTCTGTGGAGTATTTTAACTCCAGTGTCAAGTGTATCTGTGATAAAAAAAGACCACAGCTTATGTCATACTGGCTGAGGCGCTGCCATGGAGGTAGTGGATGCACACATTTTGCTGGAGTTTTCTTCTGAGCATTTACCAACTGCTCTCTCTATTATTATGTGTGTGTACAGATCCACCAAACTATTTAGTTATATGTGCCATTAGCAGTCAATGACATCATTTCAGTAGTGCAATTTGGTGCATATAGGACAGGTCTATTAGGGGCCTGTTTTTGTAGTGTCCATGTGGTCAGAGCTCCTACCTGTGGTTGATGCTATTATACAGCAGTATTTCATCGTCGGTGTAGTAGCGAATGTTGTCCCTGGAATACGCGCCTCCTCCTACGATCTTCGCCGTGTAGCTGAGGGGTCACGTAAATAACATATCACGCTCTCGTTAAAGACACCACATACAGATGAACCGTGCACTGAACACACCAGCACATCGACCAATCTTACCTGCCTAAGAAAGGGCCCGATTCTCCTAACACCATGTCTTGGATCAGAAAGAAGGGATAAAACACTGTACAGAAAGAAAGAGAGAAGGACATTATATGTTGAAATGTGTACATGTAAGTCTACGCAGAATATACAGGCTTGGTATGAGCGAGTCAATCGTCATTATCGCATTACATTTGCCCATAGGGTCATTACTCCAACCACTACTCCAGTGCACTGTTTTGTAAAAAATGTTCCATGGTGGGCGCTATAATTTTTCTTTGAACTATAGAACAGACATTGATTGCATCAGTGGCATTGTAATTCCCTTCGTGCTGAACTTCATACCATGTAATACTATGTGGTACATCTAGTTTTGACTTTACTGAGTCTTTTAATCCATTCATAAAAATTCCAAAAAAACTGCAAGACTCACAGTCGTCAAAGTAGAAGCAAGGGGTGCCGCTTGGGTAAGGGCAGTCAAAGTAGCGTTTGTTGAGGCGTGTGCATTCTGACACTGTTCTAGAGATGTCGAAGGCCAAGCGTTTACCAGGAGGACAGCCAATGTACACGATCATTCTCTGGACGCCCTGTTGGTAGAGGACAAGGAGATGACCATCTCATGAGGAATTTCTGTTTGTTCATACTGGTATCAGGCCTGCACAAAAACTTGATGAAATTGTAATTCTGTAGCCTGTTGGCTAACAAAATATGGCTGAATTTCTAGGACTGGGTTTAAATTCAAGGACCACTCTCAATTCATCTCTGAATTTTACACAACCCTGGTTTGTACCATGAAGTGCAAGGTTACAACCAAAATACAAAACTTAACACAGTAGTCGTTTTGCTTTCTGATGAGGGTAAATTTGTACCAGACTCAGGATGGTGGTTGGAAAAAAACATAGTTTTTAAAGCAAAGTTTAACCAGCATTACTACCAGAAAGCAGAGGCCTAGGGTTTTGCCTTACAAAAGCTTAACCAGCTACCCATGCTTCCCTCTAACTTACAATGGATATTCTAAGCTTAAATGTCCTATACAGAAAGCATTTTGCGAGTCACAGTTAGTTGATGGCCGATATACGCTCCTGTTTTTTGGTGGCCGATATAAACTGATGATTTTAGATGATAAATATATATTTTCATAATTTCATCATTGCAGTTATTTATCATATGCCAGTAATTAACGGGGAAAAGTCATAATAGACCTGCCATACTTGGTACAGGACTAACAAAATAACATGTAGACCTGGTGTCCTTGTCCTTTTAAGGAAAAGGTGTCATTGCCATTCTAAGAAAACACTTCTGCCGTGATTTGTGCTCACAGACATGCATCTCTAAAATTCGGTCCAATATTAGGTGGATATCAGCCAATACCAATGTTTTTAAAAATGCCAAATATTAGGCCGATATATCAGTTTATCTCTAGTCTGTATGTTACTCAAAGACTGGGAGTTTCCTCAGACACACCAAATAGATGGGGAAAACCAATACACATTGATACAAATATCCTCTCTTCACACCTCATCTCTTAAGGTACAGACACACGTATTGACAGAGTACTCAGGAAGCTCTCTTGCAAAACTCTGTTCTAATAGAAAGTTCTAAAAACACAAAATAACTTTGATGTATAAAATAATAAAGAAATGTTTTAACATTAAAATGTTTTGCACAACATTATTATTGTAATGGTTATTCAGATTCCTTCAGTGTTCAAACGGGGAAAAAAAACAAAAACAAATTAAGAACATCAGACTTACAGGAGTCCTGTAAAATATCAGGTTATTATTCCCCCAGAAATGTCTATAAATTATAACAACCAACAACACATCCCAGTGACACTTGTAACTGATATGTAAAAGGTGATGACTCAAATACAAACTCTATGTTAGCTCTAAAGTGAAAAGTGGTCAGGAAGAATGCCTACCTGCGCAACAGTCCCACGGTTGGTTTCCTGGAAGCACTTAATGTCAGAG
The DNA here is from genome assembly GCA_030347295.1 of Setipinna tenuifilis. NCBI lineage: Eukaryota > Metazoa > Chordata > Actinopteri > Clupeiformes > Engraulidae > Setipinna > Setipinna tenuifilis. Next base: position 33,942,117 of record CM059265.1, read on the forward strand.
TTGCTCGTCTGAAATTGCACAAACATGAACACTGTTGTCAACGCATGCAGAAATACGGGTATGCATATAATCAAAGGGAGCCGGAACAACTAAAAAATCAGGGTGTTTCTGATGTAAATTAATCTTGCGCGTATTCTCCCCCGAAAAGTACTTTTCTCCTAGTGCATTTATGAGGGCTGTAGTAAAGACAAGCACAGGTAAATTCGTATATTTTCAGTTTATACCTTGTTAAACATTTTCAAGCAGCATTAAAAAAGCACAAAATTAGAATATTACTTAAGCATATATTGGAATAAGCTTTATTGTCAGATTACCAACAAGAGATTTTTTACAGAAGTGTAGCAACATTAGACTCATTTGTCAATGATTGAAGGAGAGGGAGAAAATGAATTTATTCCATGATACTGCATGTAAGCAAATAAGACTTATTCTAAAACAGTAAAACAATTCCATTGATGATTTAAAAGATGTATTTGTCCTTTTGTCCTAAAATTTAACAACATTGAAATAGCAACAGGCTAACCATGAATCAAATATTATCAAGTAACATCTGATCTTGATTCAGTTCAGAGCTGAAAAACTAAGCCCGAATACCTGCTGCTTTTAGATGCCTGTCATTGTAGAAAAGAACATCCCGCACACTATCTTATCCACCAGCAAACTTTAATAGGCCACAACGTTTCGGTCATCAGACCTTCTTCAGGTAAGAAGGTCTGATGACCGAAACATTGTAGCCTATTAAAGTTTACTGGTGGATAAGATAGTGTGCGGGATGTTCTTTTCTTCAATGATTAGTGTGCGGGATTTTCTTTTCTACAAATGGACAGCCTTACTTGGATGTTATCCTACGCACCTGTCAAAATTACAGAGGTGTGCAAAAGCACTTTTCTGAACAGATGCCTGTCATTGGTTAGTCGGGTACGCTTCTCTCACGTAGCAAGAAATAATATCACTTCACCCATCACCCAAGATACAGAGTGGATAAAAATAAGTCCACAAACATGTCCCCTGTGCGAAAACTCTTTCATTTGTTTTTTTTATGTATTCATATTTGAGTCATGTGAAATGTAAAACTTGACATGTGTGTGTGCAGTTTATCACCTTCAGGAGCATAGTGAAGGGTATCAGTCCCTCTCCTGCCAAGGCCTGTCCTGGAAACGCCCCACTGTCAGAGATGCTCACCTGAGCAAGAGGGGCACACATAGGTCACACACTGACATTGTGTGATTTCACACTTGGATTACATTCAGCTTTATTGTCAATGCTCTTGGGGATGGTGCTTAAAGGACGAAACCCAATCAAAAAACCTAAACTTCTTTTGAACTGAGGGGACACTCCTTATCACCCCTGTTTACACTAATATACAGGGCGTACAGACAAAGGCATTAAAGCATACAGTATCTACCTTGCTTAACAACATATCGGGTAAGAATTATTAATACTGTCACACAACAGGAACACCTGGGATTTATACAGTCCTTCATCAAGGCACTCAAAGCACTGAAGGGAGACCTCACTAACCACCACCAATGTGTAGCATCTGTATGGGTGATACACCTCAGCCATTAGGCACCACGATGCTCACTACACGCCAGGTTGAGGTAAAGAGTGGGGGACTAATGAAATAAATCTGAAAAGGTAGCATTTCAGGTGCATGACTGAGGTAAAGACAGTATATTTGTGACCAACCTTGTTAAGTATGGCTGCACGATTGAACAACTCTTGCCTGTTGACTTTTACTTTAATGAAGTTACTGTCAGAAACCTCTACAGAAAGCCGGATATTCTTGATCATTTCTAAAAAAACAAAAAAAAACAAATAAGACATCATTTAGTTTTTTGTCTTTGTTGATTAACCAGACACTTTATCCCATTTTGCTTAAGTCCTCTGCACACTGCACAAAGAATAGACCCTAATTGTAATTGACACAATGTTCATCACTGGTGTTTAAGGTTGTATTGAAAACAATGTGATCTAAACTACTAAATGGTCACAAGAAAAGTGAGAGCACTGTGTCAAAAGCAAGGCATTTATCAACAATTTTTGCATTTAATGTGTTTTATTTTATCACCTTATTTTAGCATTTAAATCACATTTATAACAAACTTGTTCCTAGGTAGACTGAAAAAACCTTGACACACCTTGGATAATTACTACATCGTGCCACTTTGTTATTAAACCTTGCACAATACCTTCATCACTGACATGAGTGAGATTGGTAAAAAAAAAAAAAGCTGTATACAATGCATTCACCTCGTGTAACATCACTGGGGGCTCCAGCAGTGATTAAGATCGAGAAAGTGTATGATCCCCCGAGATCCAGATATATTTCACGTGGGAAGGTGATCTCTGGATGCGCGTACAACCGTAAAAAACTATCCATTTCAATGTTAAATCCCGAAGAAGAAAGTCCATTGCTTGCCACGTAGAAGAAATAGTCCTAGGACAAAGGCATGCATGCATTGTGAGTTTCAGCAAAGGATTAAAAAAAAGAAACACTTTTCAAGACCTGCCCATGGCAGCTTTAATTACGATTCTTACCAGTAGCTTAAAACAATTTTCAAAGAAAAAGGCCGCACCTTGCATATAGTGTCCTTTTGTTGCACAAACTTTATTGCACTTCCTCAGTGTGAGGAAGGCACATGCCGATAAAAGGACACTATATGCAAGGTGCGGCCTCTTTCTTTGAAAATTGAGTTGAACATCTGGGCCAGCACCCTCACATTGTGAATTATTTAAGAGTGAAGCCTGCTCCAAGTAGAACATTTACAGTAGCCTAAAACAGACAGCAGAGCTCAGAGTCTCAAATCACCATGTGATGTTCAACCAAGAAGTGACTTACACTGCTACTTCATGTTCATCTCACCTCATGCCCCTCTTTGCCCTTCCACAAGCGAGATATTGGACCTTGTGCAGAATCACCAATATCCTAGAAGAAAAAGAGTGACTGTGTTGTCTTATTAAGTATACATTCATGTATTCTTCATGTAGATGTATTAAACTGATGTTAAACAAATACATCATTCTCTAGGTGAAGTCTTAAAGAGAGGTGGTCATTGATTAAAAATATTAGGAATTTATGGGAGGAAACTGCCTATTTCTTTTAACCTGGTGGAGTAAATATACTTTTATCATACTCCCTCTTTCTGGAGGGACTTTATCAGTTTATCAGTCCAAACAACAGAACAGAACAGAAAACACGTTTCAATAAAATCAATCACTCAATCACCTGCACATAATCGGTGTGCAGTTTAAGCAGGTGGTGCAGCAGGCCTTGGTAGGTGGCCAGGGACTCCACTGTGTGCAGCCCCAGTGGCGACGAGATGAGCGGAGGCCTGGTCAGGTAGTGCTGCATGCGGGTGAAGCGCTCCGGCTGGGGCAGATCCTCCAGTTGTTCCCAGAAGAACGGACAGATGTTGGGAAATTGAAAAGCGCTGTGGTCGCTGCAGGGAGACCAGTGAAACATGTGGCAAGGATGGATGGGGTAGGAAAGCCTGCTAGTAAACATACACCAGTGTTTCTCAAGTGTGGTCTGCAAGCAGATGTGCTAAAAAAATGTTGTAATGTTTTTTTGAGCTACCTATGTGTGTTTAAACAACATGTATATCATCTTCATGGCATTCCCTAGTTAGTGCCATAATGCTGCACCAATTCATGCATTTACATCAGCCTGTTGACCTCAGATGGAGGGCAGTAGCCCTTGAGGCTTTTTTTTAGGGGGGAAGAGGGCCTCAGTCTGAAAAACTTTGAGAAACACTGACATAGACCTATTCGAACATCATACCTATTCTGACAAAGTATGCCAAACTGGCAGAACACCGGCTCAAAGTGTGCTAGTGCCGCCTAGTGCTTCCGCTTAATTCTTCCAGCAAACTGCTTCAGTTCGGTTCACTCCGTCTCTGAATGTATACAGGCCAATCAGCAAACAGAGGGAGGGCTGAAATTATGAAGTTGAACTCAAGCTTTCAAGCATCCACCCACCCTGGAGGGAACGAATGCCAATGCGGAGGTTTCAGACGCTTTTGACGAAAGTGAAACGATGTGAAAGCGGCTGATGCATCAGGCTACTAAAGCACTGCCCATGCAATGTTATACTCCAGTAAACACTTATACTACAAAGCACGGTTAATCAACTGAGGGAACTTCTAGTATACTGTATGTAGCCTTTATAATCAGATTACATAGCATAACTATAAGTAACCTACATTGCTGCTGCAAAAAGATTCATATAGTATAATCGCCCTTATGCTATCCCAGGGCTGCATTGATAGGGATGTGTTTGTGATTAATTGAGAATCCTGTATAATACATTTTTTTTGTATAAGCCTCACTTCACCTCTTATATAGCCTGTCTTTATGTTGCAGATCATGACTGTATGAAACCATTCTTTATTCTGCAGAGAGCTTGACTACACGCACATTACAGCCTACAGTTCTGCAGACGTTCAGCATTTATTAGGCTGCTTTGGAATACATGTCTGCAACCTCGCAAAATATCAGAACGATACACTATCTGCTCATGACATTTCAGACTTCTGGCACAATCAAAGAAAAAGAAAACATATGTAAAACCCCCCTTAATATACGCCTTGTGCAAAGAGCCACTCACAATTTGTATGCCAATGTCACAGGTTCTACAGGTAGCAGCGGAGGTGGAGGGGTGGAACTTGTAGGGGGAGGTTATGCTGAAGCTGCGACTTAAAGGTCAACTTCTAGCGTTATTTTTATTCATATTGCTGTGTCGCCACTATGGTTGAATGCATTATGCGTCATTTCTGTGAAAAATTATGTCCTAGTTCTCTTGCTTGACGCTGTTTTCTATAAGCTAGAACAGGTCTAGTGGTTGAACGACTAGCCTTTGCGGTGTCCCTCGTGAATATCCATGACGTATCAATAAGGCACCTCTGATTGGGCAAATTTGCTGTCCTTCGCTCACCTAGCTTCTGTCCACTGTTCTTCCTCTGGGATGTGAGCGTGCCATACATGGCTCTGGGCGGGGCTTACGACCTAGTGACGTAGATAGGTTTAGCCTGCTCTGGTCCGCTCGTTCTGGTTAGCTCAACCCTTCAATGACCAGTAAAACCATGAGGGTCGAATTTCACGTCTTGGAGTGCTGCGTGCATATACTGCTTGTTGTGACCCACCACATTGTAAATAGAGCTACTCAAAGTGGTTTTCAGCTAAAGGAGCCCTTTAAACAAGAACATAAACTGCTGGGATCAAGTTTATGATGCTGCGTAAATTGGCATGGCGACAAATTTTGGGGAAAACCTGAACACCTTTCGTAGTGCTGGTTAATCATGAAGTTACACCACACGTCATTAAGTTACTCTCGAACATATTACGATAAGCCAGTTAACGTGCTTCGTAGTACAAGCCACTGATGGCATAAACAGAATGTGTTTTAGTACAAACCTACCTACACCAACTGCGAGAAGTGACTAAAAGCTGTGAAACCGCATACAACAACAATGTCGTAAACCTAACTTCAGCGGTTTTCTGTGGTTTTCTGATACATTTCACATTACCAGACACTTTCTTACTTTACTGGGTGTTTAACTATGATTGGTTGATCTGTGTTCAAGTCTGTTGTGAAATGTGCTATGAAACATTATGTCACTGCACATTCTATGTTACTGCACCACAAAGTTGTTTACAAATCTTCTCAACTTGTTTCAAAGTGTTACACTTTGACAAAATATCAGACTTTGTAGTCAACTCTAATGTACTAGTTGCTTCAGGTCAGGTCTAGTTCTCTAGTTCGCTTGCTGTGGTACAGTAATTTCATTTACATCACAAATGTCTTCATTTCTTTTTCAGGAGCTGTGAAAGTACTGTGTGCGTTGCAAGCAGCATCCAACACTGCTATCTTACTATTCGTAATTGACCTTCGGGGGCGCTGAAGTGAAAACACTGTAGGAGTTAATCTCAGCTATAGGTATTTCTCTCTTCACCACCCGGTTCAGTTGCTCTATGTAAATTACCTGTATAGACACACACATACATATGCAAACATAAACAAACACACACACAAAAGTGCACACACTAAATTTAATTACATTACACTATAAACATTAAATTAACACCATAAACTTTACGGTACACAATCAATATATTTGGAATAAATACAAAATTCTCAGCTCTTCATAGAACACAGAGACTACACATAAAAATACAAGGTATAAAACTGATATCAAAAAAGTGGCAAATATGTGCTAACATGCTAGCACCTAACAACTTCAGTTAGACATGTATGGTGTCAAAAATTAACTTGCCAAAACGTCCATTTAAACTTGTGCCAGTAATGTTGTTCTTCTACTATCGAAAAATAACAATTCTCATTTTAAAACGATAGGCCTACGTGAAGCATAGCTAGCTACAACATCTTGTGTTCATCCTGATGAAGAACTGAATGTTCTTGTTTCTAACAATCCACGTACCAACTAATCGATTACTAAATTAGTCGTCAACTATTTCAATAATTATTTTTAATCAATTCAACACTTTAGTTGTTGCTGTCCTGGCTGTTTCGCTAACATCAAAACTGTATAAATAAGTACATACCTCCTGAAGTTTTTTGTTGGAATCCCAAAACACAGTTAGCAGAGAGTCGTAAAAGCTGTAGCTTGTGTCTCGAAGATTAAGGGTTTGTAGGGTGACAAAGGTTGACCAGCCTAAAGATGGTTTAAGCACTACAACTCTGTCCACTCCCTCCTGTCCCCACCACACCTGCAGCAAACAAACACACAAGCATGCATTTGTGCATTCACACAAACATACACACAAGCATGCATTTGTGCATTCACACAAACATACACAAAAGCATGCATTTGTACACTCGCACAAACAAACACACAGGCTTGCATTTGTGCATTCACACAAACATACACACAGGCTTGCATTTGTGCATTCACACAAACATACACACAGGCTTGCATTTGTGCATTCACACAAACATACACACAAGCATGCATTTGTGTACTCCCACAAACACATGAAAGCATGCATACTCAAACACATTCCCCCTAAAACATTCAAAATATTGTGTAATTAAGTCATGTGAGTGTCTGCTGTCATTAGCAACCAGCTATTCAGGCCGGCCACACCAGTCAGCAACAGAAAACAAAACTTAGTATGACTGACAATAATATGTTCCACACCATATTATCACACTACGCACTAGTCTGTCAAGATTGTGTGCCAAGATACCAGCTTTATTGCCAGTGTGGAGCTATAGGAGCCAATTAACAGAACAAAAGTGTTACTTGCTGACTGTTGCATCAGTAAATAGATATAACATATAGATTCTCAAGTCAGACCTGTTCTAGAGTTGTAACAAAAACAAATTCTCCATGGTATGAAAAACTGAAGTACTTGATGGACTGAGCTCTGCTCTCTTCAACATCAAAGCCACGCACAAACATAAAGGTCTGTCCTTCGTCAAAACTAAGGATGAAAGAAAAACATGTATTAGTCCAGCCCCCTGTACCACCTGTACTGTCCTGTACTGAAGAAATAAGCCACGAGAGCACATACATACTTAACATTGCTTCAACAACTGCACTCTCAATGGAATTCACACAGGTATTGGGGACACTTAAATAAGAATCACCCTAAACTTGGTACTGTGTATTTCTGCTACAGCATCACGTTCTGTGTGTGTAATGAATACAAATTGCGCGTGCGTGTATGTGAGAGACTGTTTTTCTTGGCAGTCATTCTATGTTTGCAAGCACTCTGCTCGAAATCCACTTTGCACTATGCCTGACATGGCCTGGGCCCTTCATTTCGGAACTAGTTACCAGAGATCATATAACTGTATTACGTTGGATATAACACAAAGGTCAGCTAAGACAACTAAAACTAATAAAAATGACATATGCATTTTTCATGTATACACTAGGTAAATGTGATCTTTTTTTTCTCAGACAAACTGCATAAAATAAACCTTTATAAATTATTGTGAATATAGCAAATATGACACTAAACAGAGCAAGCACATACATTGATACATTTTTTTTTATCATTACTGACATTATTTGCTTAATTTAGCTTTCTCTGTTTTTTATTCTAATCATTTTTTTTTCTTTAAATAATTCCACCATTCTTGTTATCTGAATGTCAATTACTGCCGTGGCAATAATGCCGGTCAGTTTGGATGAAAGAGTTTGCTAAATGCATAGGTCTAGCAGCCTAACTGCAACAAGAGAATGAGAGGTGACTTACGAGCAGAGGAGGGTGCTGCCCCAGAAATACATGATATGACTGTATTGGTTGTACTCCATACCATTTACGATCACTAATCGGTTTGAATTAGGTTTTAGACCGTCAGCGACGATAAATGAGTTTCCCCTGTCTACACCACACAAACACACAAACACAAATACACACAATTACTGCTAAATTAAACTACTAATAGCATCATAGCTACTGGCACAACTGCTGCACACAGCTATTTAGCTCTTTACTCATCAAACCACTAATCAAATAAGACAACATACTACAAACTTGTTGCTTACCGTCAGGGATATATTTGGGCAAAGAGCCACGTACTACGAAATCCTTATCTACAAATACAAAGTAAGTGTAGGTTAGCTACTGTAGACTGAAACACGAACTCGAAACACAGACATGTTAATTGCATATTTCCTAACAAACACAGTAACATGGTCACTGCACAATTTTATACATTTTATACATTTGGAGGGTAGCACTTTATAATAACGACTTCCTAATAAGCATTTATATGTTAACTCTTACTTATAGGATTCGGAATCGAGAACCAGTTCTGACTTACAAACGATTGTAGTTAACCAAGTCCATAGGAATTGTACACCTCCAATGTTATGTAAGGTCTGTTATCTTCCATGTTCTGTTTTGGCCAGGGTAAAGGGGGGGGGCAATCCCCCCTTCTGCAGACCACAGTCAAGCCTTGTTGTGTTAAAGTGAATGAGACGTGGAATTTTACCAATAGATTGGTCATAACATCTTTCTGGAGTTATTGAGGGTTTTTTGTAAACATGTATCACAATCCACAACTATTTGTGATCATTCCAAGCCTAATAGTGTAAGCTGTTACTGTTTGGATTCGGAGAAAATTAACTTTATTTCAGATCAGGCAGCTACCACTTGTTATGCAGTTGTTAGCAAGCTAGCACTACCAAACTAGGCTAACATAATGTTGTGTTACTCCCTAAAACACACCTTAATAATACTGCTGACATTCATGACAGCCCAAGTGGACAGAACAACAAAAAGTCATAAGGTTTACAGCAATGTGTTTTACGGAAGTCTGTTTGTTAGTTTGATTGTTAGGTTTTAGCACACAGGTACATTGGCAGTTACTGCAGTCCACTTGAATGAGCTAGTTCGTTAGCTTGCTAGCTCGCTTTACGGACACTTTTGTAAGACTTAGAAACATTAATTTGTTGGTATCACATATGATTTTTGCCACTCAACAAACTACTAAGGACTTGATAAAGGGACGCGATAAGCAATTAGATTGACAGGTAGAATCAACAATGACATCGATATTGATAAAATCTTATCAATTCCCACCCCTGCTTATTAACATCTTGTTCATGATTTGGTAATCATTTCTTTTATACTATATATCAACACTAAATCATTTAACAACATATCTACAAACTAAAGCACACAGATAAGGTGATACACAGACAGAAAGGCAGCAGACATAGATAGAAGATAGCATTAAGACAACCAGTCAGATATGCAGACAAAAAGCAGACCGATATCCAGACAGATGTGTGTGAGTATGTTTATAAATAATTTAGAGATGAGAAATAGTGTAAGGTTGTAATGGTTACCAAATCATGACCAAAGTGTTAAGTAAGAGTTAACAAATGCAAAATAAATGCTTAAAAGTATTTATTATCAAGTGCTACCCATTTGAAATACTATATCATAAACTGAGAAACATGACATCTAAAAAACTTGTTTTTCCCTTATTGTAATTAATGGATTTAGTCCTGTGTTTTGCTTTTACTCTGTTATTATTGTGCTTTGTGCTACATTACCATGAACTAATACAAAGTAGGTCCAGTGATACATATGGTACATAAACTTTGCCACCACAATGTTGGTGTGCTGTTTGTCACCACGCTGACACACGGTTCTGATTACACACAGTTGAATATCAGCTGGAAAAGACAAGACAAGGCAAGTTCATTTGTTGGTTCTCACTACAATTCATGCATACTGGCAAGTAAAAGTGCTCTATAAATCATATATATATATTATAGAGACTGAAGAAAGTACTCACTCTTAAAAAAATCTGACATAAATCTGCAGATTGAACGACCTCTAGAGTCTTGCAATTCTGAAAATGTAAGCTCACCATCTAGACAGAAGAAGATACAAAGACATTTCAAATGTTGTGCGACAGTTATTTTTTGAATTGTTTTTTTCAAAACAACCGCAAAAGTATGTGCGATCTTAACTAGTGACCTGACCCTCAATGTCGGCTCGGTATGCAGATATGTAATTAACCCCTCCGCCCAGGACATAGAAAAATTCCTTTCCCCCACTGGACTTCGGCACAGGTACCATCTTACGCACACACACTGAGCGCATCACTTCCTCCCAAGCACCTGGGGGGGAAGGGGAGAAATTCATCATATATATATATGCCCACACACATAGAGTACATATAACCCTCATTATACAATAGTTAGATCCGGTCGATTTTTTTATCCATTGATCACAATGGACGAGGTGCGTTCTATGCGTCACTAGGAGTGAGGGTATTGACCCACATGCAATGGATGACTCTTCACATCTAATAATCACTCCGCGGCTAGAGATACAATTTAACCGTTACACAAAGATTCCATTCCATCATTCCACCCAATGCGTAAATAAACATTATACATTATAGTTAGATCAGCAGGTAAGACCATCTAGTTCTTCGGACTGTGAACATCCAGTCCCTTTTCTCGGCGGCTGCACAATCAACGGCAATGTGCAACTCAATGTCTACAAGTAGAGCCTGGTGCGCAGTGCACTGCGCGTTGCGCAGCAACCAAGACGCCAACTGGGACTATTTTCTGGAGCGGAGGAACAACCAAATAAACAATCAACCCAAATAAAGAAAATATATATTTTAATCATTTTGTGTAATTATTTTTGTTACCAAAGGAACTATTGTATAGAAGCGATACAACACGAGTGGGAGTGAGGTTGTTGTGGAATACCCTGACGGTGTGATTACCTACGGCCTGCGGCGAATCACACCTGTGAGGGTATTCCACAACAACCTCACTCCCACTCATGTTATATTGCTTAATTATATGTACCGTCATTCACTCCATGTGAGGACAACAGTCTGTTGTGTATCGCCAACCATTATTGCAAGTTTGTTGTGGTTTGGTAGTTACCTGCGGATTTTGCTTTAAGCGGGAGAAGAGTGTAGTTTCCGAGGAAACGATGCAGAAGCTGGTTTTGCCTGATAATCACAGTGCTCTCCATGACAATGGCCTCTAGGATCGTTTGATCAAAGACGTATTGGGGGCAACTGTACGAGCCAACCCAGCAACTTTTAATGCCCATCTGCAACAAAGGCAATTTGAAAGATCAGACTCCAAAGTGTCCTTTACCATTAACAAAAACATGGGTCTGATCATTCCAGGCCGCTGTATACGGAACAAACATATGAAAAGCACTGAATCTTGCTATGTGTCAAATTGTGCTTTTTAGTTGCGGATACAAACTATGTGATATGGCGAGAAACACTTTAGACTTAAGAATTGTGTGTTTTGGTGGCTGCAAATGATCATCTACAAAAGATTAGTGGAAGTAGATACATATTTGTGAAGCACACTATGTTTTAAAGGGGTCCTTCCATCGTTTTTTTTTTTTTTTCCATATTGCTGTGTCGCCACTATGGTTGAATGCATTGTGCGTCATTTCTGTGAAAAAATTATGTCCTAGTTCTCTTGCTTGACGCTGTTTTCTGTAAGCTAGAACAGGTCTAGTGGTTGAACGAATGGCTTTTCCAGTGTCCCTCGTGTCAATAAGGCACCTCTGATTTGGGATGTGGGCTTGCCATACATGGCTCTGGGCGGGGCTTACAACCTAGTGACGTAGATAGGTTTAGCATGCTCTGGACCGCTCGTTCTGATTAGCTCGACTCTTCAATGACCAGTAAAACCATGAGGGTCGAATTTCACGTCTTGGAGTGCTGCTTGCATATACTGCTTGTTGTGACCCACCACATTGTAAATAGAGCTACTCAAAGTGGTCTTTAGCGGAAGGACCCCTTTAAGAGTTTTGGAAGTAGACATGGTGTTAAAACAGGTGTGTGAACAACTGTAAAAGAAATTGTATTGTCTGTTACTATTCCAATATTGTGATCTTGGGTAAAATCCTCTAACATATACAGGGTGGGCCAGAAAAAAAACTGGACCACTTTTTAAATGATTATATCTCCATAATTTTTAAGGCTACCACAATTTTAAAACATGCCGCTTTAAGCAGTTCAGTTCTCTGTCCAGCTGTCCAGTCTGTTATGAACATGAAAGAAAGGGGAAGGCGACTGCGGCCATTTGAATAAAACTACCCCTAAAAACAACATTAATGTAGCTCTAATAAGATATTGTAATTTAAAACATTTTTTTTTTGGCCCACCCTGTATAATAAACATGACATGGCAAACATTTATGTATCAATGTTGTGCGTGTTTGAGTCACCTCAATGAGAATGGAATGCTGGAACTCAGACGCTGTGAAGATGACAGACTTCGAAGCTTGGACTCCTGGAATGATCATTACTGGAGCCTGGTCAGATGAGACCCACACAGGTCTTGAGGGATGTTCAGGCCTCAACATGTCCATAAATTTATACCCCTAATATGCACATCAAAGGCACAACCAAGTTCATATTAAATGAGCGCTAGCTACAATAGTCACATCGCACACAATGAAATACGTTCATGTTCATAGTAGCAGAGCTCTCCACACGTACTACCAAAGCAAAAGGATACAGGCCACCATCCACCTCTGTTTTGTTGTAGTCCATTTCACATTTAATAAATGCACTGTTTTAAAATGCTCATGCAGCACACTCCGCAGAAGCATTATCAGAGGAAGCACAGCACAAGTGCCAAGGGAGAAGAATCAAACATAATGTAGGCAGGTCAACACAGGCTAGATGTTTGCATGCATTTTGCACTATGTATTATCATGCATGTTCGTATATTGCAGTTTTGTGTTTTATGTGTTTCATGTGTTTTATATAATATGAACACATTATATAATGTGTGTGAAGGTGTCTGGGGCTGAGAGTGTTATGCTCTCCACACTATGACCAAAGCAACAAGCAGCACAAGAATACACATACCTGTTTTATCACACCGAGCTAGCCTGTCTTACCGTTATGCCGAAAGCAACATCTGTGTTGTCCACTTCATGTGTGTTTATGAAGCCATTCACGTTTATGGAATAACTGTCAACATAAACCAGTGAAAACATTTAGTCATGGCGTCAGTGGATGCACAGCTGACCGGAGACGGGGAAGAGTGAAAAGAACAGCAGGGTCACAAAGACTAGATTAAATACTTCAAATTTATGCACTATTTTATATTGCAACTATTGCATTAAGCTTTAAAAAGCGATAAACCTGGTTTATTTACCCAATAGGTGGTTCTACACCTGACTGTATAGGGGTTCATTCTTTTAACTAAACAAATGGCAATGGGTTTTCTCGGCTTTGTTAGTTAACCACAGTCATTGTACGCCTCCAGTACTCCATTAGATTCTGCATTAAAAACAACCACACTTTGCTTTGTTTTTGTTTTTTTGTTTTTTTAATACCTTGTCTCTGCAACATCCATTCCTAAGCCATTGCTTATGATTTTGATCCTGTAGACAACTGAGCCATTTAGAATGGGCATGGGAACATACCAGCCGAACTTGCACAGTTCACTATCACACTCCCCTGTAAAACCACAAACACAACTCAGAGCAGCACTGGCCATGCTCACACACATCTGCACACATACACACACACACAACGGAGCATACAGTACAAATAAGGAGTGAACAAGTTTAATCTTTCCATGACACTACTTATGAAAGATGTAATGATGATGATATTATATTCACAATTTCTGTTAAAGCAATTCTAAGTAGTTTTTTCAACCTTAAAATGTTTCCAAAATCGTTTCAGTAGTTCATCAATTTGCAACACGGTAAAAGGCACTTCTGAATTCACTTTGCCACCCTCCATGGGCTATAGCTGCACTAAGCAAGTTTGGAGGAGTCGGCCGTCTCTTTAGTTCGAATGAGAGACATAAGAGAGCTACAATTTGACTGAAGGAGGCTACAAGATGCAAGAATGATGGTCACTTGGCTTTGTTGCTACTGAACTTGTCAAACACTTGCAGGCCTGAATCATAATTTAGAACTTTAGTCGCTCAAAAAAAGAAGTACCAGCATAAAAGCTAACAGGGCAGTAAGGGGATTTTGTCCACTATTCCGGTAATAAAGTACTAAAACGTTGTCGCTTGTCTATGCAACCGTTTTACAATAAAATGCTAAAGATTTTCACTGCAGACAATGCAAATGGCTATTACATGATAAACTCTTAGGGCAAATTTTATTTTCCTTCCTTGTGTAAAACTTGCTAAATTTCGCAAATTTACCATCTCACACAACCTAAAAGAAATAGCAAGAAATGTCATAGAGGCCAACTTTATTTTCATTCATTTTGCATGTCGCAATACATATTTTCATAAAATTAAGCAACATAGCCTACTCCACCTTGTCTGAGGATATTGTTATTTTCAAAGCCGGTGCTGTATAAACGTGGATACCAAACAAACTGGATAAGTGTGCATGTCACAGCATGTCTGCAGTAGGCTAAATTATTTACAACATTGGTAATGGAGAATTCCGCCTACAACCTGTAGGGTGACCAAGGAGGGAAAAACTACTCAGTGTTGCTTTAAGACAGATACTGACACAAAAAAAGGATAATCCCATAACATTTCTATGGCACTAGCATAAGATCGCAGGGCTATTTTTATATATAAGAACCTGCTCAGCAAATATACATAACTAAGGTATCTACAACATGTTACTGAAAATGCAAACAGTTCTGAGGTCCTTTGCAGCACAACTGATGCACTTGTCTATCCTGTTCAACCAATACAGATCAATACAAATCAGCAGAGCAAAGAACATCATCAAGGACAGCTCCCACCCTGGCTTTGATCTGTTTCCCTCAGGGAGGCGCTACAGGTGCATCAGAACAAGGACTAACAGACCCAAGAATATTTTTTTCCCAAAAAACACAACTAACTCACACGTGCTCTGACTCCACAATCTAACCCCTCTACCCCCTGGTTTCTTTATCCAGCTACTGTGCAATGTTAATATTTCATGTTACTGAAATGCTGTGAAATATCTGTAGACTGTGCAATATGGTTACTCTCATTGTCCAAAATCCACTACTCATACAATAAGATCATCACTGTGCAATATTTATTTAATGTACTATCACACTGTATATAAAACCTAATTTATTCTTTTTGCATATGTATATAGTGCTTTGGAAATGTGCACCCCATCCCCCTTTTTTGTTCTTGTATCTTTTCTTGTACTGACATTTGTTTTATTCTATGTTGGAAATATTCTTCATACATGTTTGCACTTAAGAAGGCGCTGAATTAAATCCCATTGTCTATGTGTATAGTGTCAATAAAAAGCATACCTAAGACATTACAAGTAACACTGTGGCCTCTTACATTAGTTAGTGGGAATGGCTTTAGCACCATGGTATATACTGTAGGTACACACTTTACAACTTTAGTCTTATAAAGTGCAGTGAATTATAGCAGACTAGTAGACTAGCCTACACTTCTGGGCAACAAAAAATTAGGAATCAGAATTTACCACAATTTCTATATTTAGACCAACTTATGGAATAGTTTTCATCTTGTTTTTTGTAACTTAACTTAGCAAGTTGGGCAAGCTACCTGGCAGCCATTTGCAGTTTGCTGAATTAGTACTGTTCCACTCATGCAAGACTGTTTCCCACAACTAGTTAGTGCTCCTGTATTCATGTTTGGTCAGGTATTGGTAACAAACTCGCCGTTACCTTCACAAAGGCCATGGGGCAGAAACGTGTGTGACCATATTCTTTTGAAGGTTGAAATCTGTCCTTTCCTACACCTCATTGTTAGTGTTCATCTTTCCCTGACCTGTCTTGGTATGTGCCTATATATTTTTTGTAACGTTAGGATCTGGTGACTAACCAGGCCAAAACTGTGGCACTAACGCCTGCCCAAGAATGTCCTTAGCTGAATGGCATGTGATGTTCTGAGTCTGACACAATAACACAACAGCTAGCAGAGACTTTCACTGTACTATTGCACTGCAAGGACACATACAGGCCCATACACATGAAGACAAAAACACACACACACACACACACCACCCAGATGGCAGATGCTACTATTGCACAACACTGCAAAAACATATACATTGACACACACACACACACACACTTACTGACTAAGGTCTCTGTAAGGGATAATGGCGGCTGAGGTGACCTTTTCCATATAAATAATGACAAGGTGGAGGAAAAGAACTATGCAATGTGAAGCGGAGGTATCATTCAACCATTAATAAGGCTACTACACCATTCATAAACACATTGATATGGAACGACAATTGATTTTTTCTTTTGATGTGTACATCAAAGGTAGACTGTTTCTAGAAAGTTAATCACCTCATCAGCCAATCATATATCTAACAGAACTATGCTAATCAAACTAATAGAACTTCATTGCTAAGGGAGAGACATTTGGATAACACAGTGACTTACCACTATCCTGCAGAGGTGCTGAGGTCATGGTTATGTCCAGCCTCTGGGGCTTGATGAGTGTAGGGTGCACCGGCTGCCCTACGGTCAAGATCACTAACGGGGTAAGGCCAGTGAACAAGCCTGTCTTCATTGTAGTCATGGCATCCAACTAAACACACAAACAAACCAACCACCGCAAATGGTCACCATCATGTCAAATCTAACTACATGAAAGTTACCTTCGGCTATCAAGGTTTGTACCTTCTCATCACAGCCAATGTCTATTCTGAGATAGTAGGGGAATCCAAAATAAGTCTGTGGAAGAGATGGAACAAATGATGGAACACCGATTCAAACAATAAGTACTTCAAGCCTAGGTGTAACCACACTTTTCATACTGTGTTTCATTCTCACAATTTCTTCTGTATCGACGGGCTGGTCTTTGAGAGATTTAATGAGGGGATCCACTTTGTTGCTGAGCTTTTGCTGCTCCATGCCACCAGAGAGGATTTTGTGAGGGACGTCAAAAAAGCACGACAGTGAACCTGTCTTTGGGTCCCCCATCTCACACAACTTTACTTTCCACCAGCACCGTTTGCCTGGTAGTGTGTGTGCCACTCCACACAAAAGAATGAGAACGAGGAGCACTGGTCTGAAATCCATCTGGGGGTTAGGAAGTTGGACATAGAAAGCTTTGAAGCTAACACTGTAAGAAATTGATTTACATCAATTACATGATAGAAAAAAGTATTTTTTCTATTTTTCGAAGTAACTTTAACAACCGTCTCTGTTAATAGTTTCACTTTCTCACAAACGCAGTCTTAAGTTTTTCTTGCCAAGACGGACGTGAGGATTTTACTTGAGTATTTTCGTCGTCTTGGTAGTTCATATTGTAAGAAAGACAATCGAAATGAACATTAGCTAACTGCTTAGTTGCGAAACAAATTAAAATAACAACAGATGCAATAAATACCTTGTTTTGCAACAACATGTATTATGTGAAGGAGTGTTTTTTCTTCCAGCCCAAGTCTGGAAAAGTCTTTATCAACCAACACAAAACATGAACGAATGATTGTTAACGGTTAGCTAACCTCTTCGCAACGAAGGGGATTAGAAATGTTCAAACTAACTAGGACTACAATAAATAATGTTGGATGACTTACCTACGTTTAAGCACGTCAAGAGGTCTCAAAAAGGCAGACTACTTACAATTTATTTAACTGACATCCTTTCAGAAACTTCACATACTGCAGCAAACAGTTCACTGACAACGACCGGTAACCCTATGGCGGCAACTGAAATTCTGCGCTGACCTATGGTGGTGCTGCTGACTTCCCTGGCACGCGCTCCCGCCATGCATTTGGCCTCCTCCTGTCTTAAACCAGTCCCAGCTAGGTGGCGCCAATGGCCTACCTATTTTCTTTAAGAAGACTCTTTGGCCTTGTATTCTCTAAAATTTCCAGACAAAATCAGACTCAAATGCACGCCAGCAGCACCAACACTGTAATATGCATGTATTACCAAGATATATAATGGAAATAACGACGCCGAAGGCGGAGGGGTATTGTTCCGCCCCTGAAGGGAAATATTTTCCTATAGTCGCCCGTGGACAATACATTATCCCGCTTATTCTACGGCTTATTGCAGCTTATTACTGCTTATTTTGAGAAAAGACAGACAATTGTTTACCAAAATAATTAAGAATTTATTCATATACACGTTGGCTTCTGTCGAGAAAAAGTAGTGCAGTTGGAACGTTGTTGTTGTTCGTTTCTAAGCTACACTCCACTGGACACTGGATATTTTGTCAAAGACCTTCATTGCCTGTTCCTTGCCCATGCAGTGCTCTTTTTGGTGTTGCTTTCATGCCTGTTTTCTTCTATTTTATCTATTTCCTCCTCCTGCAAATCTTGATGTCTTCTTGTTTTACTCTCCGTGCAGTCTGTCTCTGTAAATTGCGCTTCCCAGCGCTCAGAAGTGCCATAGTCGCCGTGTATATTAAAATGAATTGGCTCCTCCATTTTTTTCCACCAGATGTCGCCAAAAACTCCGTAGACGTAGGCCCTACTTCTCTAACAGCCTGGATAAAATAGCCGTTACAACAGCCAGGTTACCGTAGCAAATATTTACTTTGTGGTCGAACTACTTGCGGAGTGATATGGTACCGTGAATCTGAAGTGACAAAACTCGTTGCCATTGGCAGCGGGCGTTAATGGCGCAGCGGGCGGTTATCAAAAAATATCCGCCCGTAGAACGCTGGGAAAGTCCATTCAAAGTGAATGGGAGCTGTCACAACATTCTAGAGGGCCGTAGAATAAGAGGAAATATAATTATTTGTGTCGCAAGTCGACTAAAGGTGTGCATTCCTAAATCTTTCGATTGTGCTCTTAATGTATATCACAACCATTGTCATTAGGCTACTAAAGGACATCCTGCCCACAATCATTGCCCCTTTTACCACCCCAAACAACTTCTGGAAAATGTTCCAAATAATCTCATTGTTTTTCGTTCTTGCTTTTTTCAGAAAAAAATAGCCAATGACTTTATTTGTGTGTAAAGGTTGATTAGAAAGAAGATTTGAAAATAATCTTCTTGTTCAGTCCATGAAGTGGCCATTGTTTAAGAGATGCAAAGCTGACGGCTGTAGCAGTTGTCTTGCCGGCTTGGTAGCTGGGGCTGTTTTTGAGAGTGGTGGTGTGGCTGGTTTTGTTGGTGTAGTTGGGCTGGCATGTGGTCATATTGGACTTCTTGCTTGGGCTCAGCCACAGCCCCAGGTGGTGACATCCCACCCGGCTGGTCTTAGAAAGAGATGATTTTACTACGTAAAGAGAAGGGAAGAGAGATTCAAAGATCTGTATACGTTCCTTTTAATATCTGTATATTGCCCACACTAAAACAGACCATTTTAACAATCAAATGTCTCTGCATGCTTTGCTAGCCTGCAGTTTGTGTCAGCATATTTGAATACACAAGCACACACACACACACACACGCACACGCACACACACACACACACACACACACACGCACACACACACACACGCACACACACACACACACACACGCACGCACGCACACACACACGCACACACACACACAGGGGGACTTACATTGAGTCCTCTTGAAGACTTTTTCACAGAGAAACGTTTCAAAGCGAACAGCATAAAAACCTGGTTGATGCACTGACACAGTATCCTAATGATATGGGGTAAGACATGTATTACCTAATTTCAGTGGTTTAGAAAGGAATTATAACATAATGAATCATTGCAATTACTGACTTAAAATTCTCTTACACCATCCTGAAAAAGGCTTTTCCAAGAATGTTCCAACTTCTTCACCAGCCTAGACCCAGAGAGAAATAGAGATTTTATTCAGAGAAAAGCAGGTATCCCCAGATTTATTTGTGTTATTATGTTTGCCATTTGACATTTTTGCATTCTTCCTTTGCAACTATTCGTGGCTGTAAATTGAGAGTAGCTGTTAAGAAAGGCACCTGTATGACTGAAGGATGTCAATGATGCCAGTAAAGACCAACATCTTCTCACCCTTGCATGTGGTCACTGGAATGACTCCAATGCTGCAACCTCACAATGATCCACACAAAATTGCAAATACACATTAAAACACATATACACAGACATACACATACACAGAACATGCCACAGTGCACACACACACACACACACACACACAAATACACACCCCAAAAATACACACACAAACTGCGCAAACGAGAAAATATACCGTTATGTTATGATAAAACCTATGCATTATAATATAAAGGAAGCCTAGTTTGGACACTAATAGAGCTGAAACTACACCAGGAATATGTTCCACAAATACACACCTTTGATTAGATATTTGTGGAGAGCACTCCTCCTCCCCCCGGCTTATTTTGTGAATTGCCACCAGCAGGCTGTAGTCCATGATTCCAAAGCTTTGCAGAAGCTGCATAGGAACACATTATCTATGAAGATCGATGTCATTTTGTGGCCATTTTTATGATTCGGTCAATAAATACTCTATGAAGTGTGCCTCATCAAATAAATCAAAATTGCCATTTTGACCCTAGATAAAAAAAACCTAAAATGTTTAAGCATATTTCTGCCTTTTCCACATGTTGTTGCAAGTACATAAAGTGCATTGGAAAACTGTTAGTTTTTTTCTTCTCTTTAACTTCGGCCTGTGTTCAGCTAACACTTACAAAACACCCAAGGTGGCTTCTATGTATTCCATAGGTGATCTGACTAACTAGCTCATGTACCTGGCTAAAGAGCTGTGCTAATTGGGATCAGCTGATTTAGTGAATTGGCTGTAGCAAAGATGTAGCACAACTTTTATTTCCTGCACTTGGCATGTCTATCTCTAAAAAACACCCCACTCACCAGACAATCCTCATGTATGGTTGTCCTGAAAACATCATAGTGGCCAGCCTCCATTAGAAGACCATCTGGTAGGTCCTTCAAGAAGTCCAGGTCCTTGTAAGTGGGCAACTGTTTGGCACACTCTTGCCTTGATGCTTGTCGCCTGTGGGTGGAGCCCTTGAGGTCATACTTGAACTGTATTGGCACACTGGTTGGCAAGAGGTTGTTCATCACAACAATGCGGATGTGTTTACCACCCATACACACGCAGAAGAGTCCATAGAACTTGGGCAGAAGGGTGTGTCTGTTGCGCAACAGGGTCTGTAAGGTTGGTAGATGAAAATAAAATATACCTAAAACATGGCTATATGGAAATTGGCTTTACATTGTTTCAATAACCAGTAACCATACAGCAGCATTATAGCAAAGTCCACATGAGAACACTAGCAGTGTAACAAAATGTACAAAATCCATTTAATATACTTATATGGCAGTTAATCACCTGCAAACATGACATGAAGAAAGGTGGTCACATACAACCACACACACAAATGTGCACACACTGCAGACAACACACACATACTACAACACATTTTCTCACATTGTAGTATCCAGGCAACAGTCTCTGTAGAAACTCAGCCTCTCTGCACTGTACAGTCTTAAGGATGAATTTGTCATCAGAGGAGAGGTAGAACAATGAACCACTTGCTCCAGAGTTAGACAGCTCTATCAGTGCTTTGTTACACAGAGAATCCTGGAGACACAAAGCTAGCGTAAGTATGTTGTTGTTGTTGATGATGTTGTTGTTGTTGTTGTTGTTGATGATGATGATGATGACAATGATGATGACATATATGAATGGACAATATGCTTCTTATGACAACCATATGTTTTTTTTAAAGTACACCAGCTTTATGTATAGTATAAATCAAAAGAATACACAGCCTCTTCTTTCATGAGCAAAAAAAAAACAAAACAAAAAAACAATTGAAAGTATGAAAGGGAGAGGGAATTTTAAAGGTGAGCAATTACCCTAAAATCTCCAGGATGAATACCAAATCTCTCTCTGAAATAGTAAAATCCGAATGGAGCATAAATTTTAAAATGGAAATCTTTGTAGTGGTGAGGCGGTGTCCATTTGCTGCCTTGTCTGAAAGGCAGAACAGGCAACATATAATTATTTTACTATATGATTACTTGGAAACTCTTTCAATACAGTAAAAAACAAAAAAACAAATATTTAGTCATATAAAGGCAACAAATTGAATCAGCCCCATTTAAACCCATACCATACATACATTTTTAAAATTCTCTCTTTCTCTGTCTCTCTCGCTCACACACACTCTTTCTTTCTTACTCTCTTTGACACCACCCAACCCCCACCATCCTCAGCCACCCTCAGTTGAGTATTCTTGCTAAAACTCAAACCTAGGAAAAAATACGCTCTCCACCACTTCAAAGTCCTGGATGAGCACTTCTCTTTGGTCCATACTACCAGCAGCCTGCACTGTATAGGCAATACCGAGCTGGATGGCAACCTCAAGTGCGGAGGCTGGGGTCTGAGGAAATTAAAGAGAGTATTCCATAAATATGACAGAGGAGACAGCTAGCTGTGGACTATTGGACTGTGTACGTCAGACCAAAACCAAACCTGTTTGTAGGTGGTCTGTCCTGTTACATCAATGCCTCTGTGCCCAATAATCTTCTTGATTGGTGCTGGATGAGACAGCCCTGCCTATGAAACAAGACATTTTGTGATGTTTAGACTACATAGTTTCAATGAAGTTTGGTTTTTCTTTTCTAGCTGAAAATGGAATTCTATAGCATTTTACATCCTGAATTGCTTCCCACTGGCTTTTAATCTCATCTCGAAGTCTCTTATTTTCACCACGGAGCAGATCAACCTCATCATACAGCTCCTCAAGTTTGGACCAAAGTTTAGTGTTCTGTATTTGGAGATCTCCAAGCATCAGAGATATTTCTTCAAATCGGTCTAAGGTCCTGTCCTGTCCTGTCTCCTGTCTGCCTGTTTCCCCATCTGAGGATAAATGCTCTTTGACAGAGGTAGAGATTGATACGCTGGCCATGGCCGGCTCATTATGCTCAGTGTGGGCGCGCCATTGGGTTTCATCAAGATGCAATTCTTTTAGCAACTCTTCCGATATCGAAGCATCGGGAATTTTCATGTTTGATGTGATGTCGTCCATGTTCTATGGCAAGTGAGAAAAAAGATGGAGAAAATGAGCTGACCAAAAACCTCGTTCTGTCTATCAACCCAATAAATAGCAGGCTATACATTTCATAAACATATAGGCTAGGCTATTTACAGTCAGTAGTCTATTAGCCAGAAGGCTTAATGGTTTTGTTAAGGCAGGGTGTTTAGAATCATCCTTTTCACTTACCTTTTTCCCCTTTCGTCACCATTTGTTCGGACTGCCGCTATGCATCAATAAAAAATGTTGGTACCAAGTTGAGCAAATGTGGAGAATGTTTACATTGTTCAACTGCGAGCTTCTGACTATCTTGCTTGCAGATCATTTTCTATTACGTGTACGTAATAATTTGTTGCGCTACAGACGCAAAGGTGACAAAAACGACTTCATCAATTTAATATCAAAATATTCCAATTTAAATGTACCTTTATTGCGTGTTTATAACTATTCATGACGTCATTCTTTGCAGTTAATACAGCCACATTTAAACACGTATGCAGTACCACAACAGACCACTAAAGATGAACTAAGATTACGATGAACAGAATAGCCTGTTAACTAAATACTACATACGGCTCAGTCGAGCTGTTGCTTAACTGTGCTTAGGCTACAGGTGACTGCTGCTATATTAGGCTACTTGTAATTGAACACAAAGTCAAGCATTTTCCATATGATTGCTATATTCTTCAGACAATTATCTCTCTATATATATTGTCCATAGCAGTCCTCATAGCAGTCCTATATACAGTATGTCACAGAAGTGAGTACACCCCTGACATTTTTTTCCTTTTTTTATTATATCTTTCCATGGGAGAAGTCTAAAGATATAATATTTTTCTACAATGTAAAGTAGGCAGTGTACAGCTTATATAACAGGGCAAATTTGCTGTTCCCTCAAAATAACTCAACACACAACCATTAATGTCTAAACCACTACTGTATATATTGTGGTGTCAGAATTATTTGAAGTGTGTAAATAATGAAATCAGTAATAACAATCCTTACTCCCAGCAAAGGCCACTGAGTTTCTGATAACTGCCGTAGCACAGCACACTCTTTACAGGACATATATGTATTCCTCTGAGCTGCCACTGTGGCCCATGCTTTCCAGCTGTACAGAGTGCCTGCGAGGGAACTTCTTCTGCCACTCGCAGCGCTGTCCATTGGGCTGGGCCTCTGCACTGCTGGGGTCTACAGGCATCTCCACACCGTGTGCTGAGACAGAGGCAGATGCGGGGCGGCTGAGGGGCAGTGGGGGCAGGAAGCTGCCAGTACGTGCCTGTGGCCTCACCCTACCTTTACTGCAGGGTGAGGGCGTGCTGTAAGGTGTTAGAGTCGACATGCTGTCAGAGCAAGTAGAGGAGAGAGGCCTCGGCTCCATCTGCAGGTGAGAGTCTGAGCTCGAGTAGTTCAAAGTCAGCGATGGCAAGTGAAGCACGGGAGGCAGAGCCAGCGAGGGCAGAGTGTTCCGACGACCATGACCCACTTGTGTTCCAGAACTGACCAGCAGCTGCTCTGTGCTCCCCCCCATAGTCACCCTCTCAACGTCAGGTTCCAAATGAGACACCTGAGCAGAATGTAGGTCTGAGTAACTACAGTAAGGAGAGAGACTCATGTGTTGCAAAGAGGTCGCAATATCAGTGCAGTGCCTTGATGAGCCTTTGGCATCTTCCTCCTCGTCCTCCTCTTCCTCCTGCATGGCACTCTGCCTCAGGCCTTCCTCGTAAGTGCGGTTCAGGTGTGCCAGGTTGTGGATGGCCAGCCAGGGCTCTGACCGCAGGCGGTGATGCTTAGTACACTCCCCTGTTACGCCGGGAGAGCTTGAAGCTCCTCGGCTACCCCGTCTGTTCCCCATCCCCCGAAAATTAAAGATATTCCCGCCGTCAGTGTCTGAGTTGGGGGAGCCAGTCTTCAGCTCGATGTCTGAGGGCGACATGCAGGAGACGGGCGAGGTGTCTGGCGACGGTGGCACGTTCAGGTAGCGTCGCGTGACCGCGCCCCCCTCTGGGCTCAGGTCGGTGGCGATGATGATGATGTCGCGTCCCTTGGCACGGCACGCATCCAGCAGCACCTTTAGTGTCTCCTGGTGATGAGAGTTGATGGCGTAGACCAGTGCTGAGGCCCCCGAGTAGTCCTCCATGCTGGGGTCGGCTCCCGCTGCGATGAGGGTGGAGGCCACCTCCTCTCCGGCCCGCTCCATGCAGGAGTACATCAGCGCTGTGCGCCCCGCCTTGTCTTGTGCGTTGGGCTCCGCCCCATGTTTGAGCAGGTAGCGCACAAGCTTCAGCTTGGTGCTGCCGCTCTGCTCCCCGCGCATGGCCTTGCATGCCACCAGCAGTGGGGTTTCGCCGCGCTGGTTGTGCTCGTTCACCTGGGCGCCACCCTCCAGCAGCATCCTGACCAGACGCAGTTTGCCCATCTGTGTGGCTGTAATCAGGGGGCTCCCGTCCGACAGGTACTCCTGGGGCTTGGCCATCTCAGTGGTGGTCACTGGCGGATGTTCGGTGTTTTGGTAATGTAACACCACGCCACGTTGGCCTATGCATGTGTCTGGCCCTATACATGGGAATATATATATAGATAGGCAAATGTCATTTTTTTTACATATTTACATGCGCATATTTATCATCATTAACAGAATTGCTTTCGTCAAATGTACAAATTAATTTCACACCATTAGTTGGAAGTTTGGGTTGTTTTTAGGCTTTTTTGGGGTACATTTTGTTAGCTCTGTTTGGGCTTTAGTATGGGCCTTTTTAGTATATATAACAGAGTTCACTAAAATTTTCCCTAACGTTAGAAAATGTCAGCTGTGGCACTACCACAAAGACCCTGTGAGGGGTTTTGCGGGCAGCTTTGAAAAGCTTTAATCTCCTCAGGACACCAGCTCAGTTAAAAGGAACCGTAGGCGGAGTGAGTCAGTGTAGGTCACTCATCTCTGTGCCCTTGCCTTCCTGGCCTTTACAAAACCAACTGCCATGAATACTGCAGTATAGCGTCAGAGCAATTGAATGATAACCTGTGAGGCTACCATGGCGACAACTTTTTAAACTTTTAAAAAATCACTGATAGAACACAATAATGACACAGCTGTACACACATTTGACAGTTTTCAGTAGAAAGTGGAAATGCTATACAGTCTACAGTACTTAGATTTTAAAGTGAGTTCATGCATGCACATATGTTACATGCATTTCATTTTTCTTTATTATACAGGAAATTATTAAAAGTTACAGTTAAGATGGGCCTGACTCTCGAGATGGGCCTGAGATTTAAAAAATGGTTTACAGCAGGTTCCTGTTATATGCATTAAAAGTACATGTACATGTCCTCCTGTTTTTTTTCATATGACTAAATAATTATTAAATATTATATTAAATTATTATAATTAAATACTTGCAATGGACAAAAAATGCACAAATCTGTTCCTATGAGGAGCTTCGTGATAATGAAGATGACAATGATGATGGTGATGATGATGATGATGATGATGATGATGATGATGATGATAATGATGATTATTGATATTGTTATTGTCATCAATAATAATAATAATAATACTAATAATAATGTTATTGTAATTATTGAATATAGATGCAATAATAAAGTATACAGCACTTACCACAATTGATGTCCTCTCATGTAGCACATTCAGACCAAATCTCATTCACCAGTGGACTGACATCGGTAAGAATAAAGAGAGATGTTGTCAGAGCAGACAGCACAGTGTCCCGTGTTTCTGTGGTGGGGCCACTGGTCAGTGAGAGAGAAAAGGAGGGAGGAGTGGGCTGGGGAGGGGCAGAGTAGATGGAGTCAGATGGAGCTGAAAAAAAAGAACAAAATAAAGAAGTATTAGATGGATATCTCTTACACCACAAAAGTAGTTGAATACAATACAGGGCCATCTTACAACACAAATATAAAAATGTCTGGTGTTAGTGGGTGGTATAGTCCAACAAAAAGCATGTATTAAAAATGCAGCTGCAAAGAAGGAAACTCTATCGCATGGTTGACTACAGCATCAGTATGACGTACTGTATGTGGAACCAAGTGCCCTACCCCTCCCCATTTTTCCCTCCCACTCACCTCTGATCTCACCTTTCACTATCCTGTCTGATTAATGGTATGAAATACCTGAAGATTTTATTTAGTCTGATTTTGCTGTGCATTTTGTTTCTTTACAGCCATGTCAATCGGATCCTTTGGCTGACCTGTGCTCTATTTTTAAAGCATTGAAACTAGTAGGCCCTGGTTGTTTATGACAACTAGGTGCCAATGTGTTGGTTTTGAACATCCTTGACCCTATCTTGTGATAAGAGTTTGCAGGTAGAGAGTTTAGAGGACTGCGTTTTACAATATCTTTCCTTTTCTGAATTGTTTCTGTAATATCATCTTGGGTGTGATTGTGCTGGCATTGTCTTGCTACACTGAGATGGATCTGGAGAACCTTGAGTTACTCTAGCCAAGTGGTTGTAGTTGCTGCACATGACTGCACAGTCAGATAGACTTAGGCTTAGAAATGTTACTATCTTTATGTTATTTGTTGTTTTACTTTATGTTTTTTTTTTTTCGTTCAGCCTATACAAAATGCACAGTGCAACAACAGGGGTAAAGGTAAAGCCAACTACTTTCCCTAAATATTCAACATATTAAAGCTGCACACAGATCAGCAGAGTCAACAAGATTTCTGCACCAGAGAAAGTCTGCAAGGTCAACAGCACATCAGTAGCAGTGCAAAAAACAACACAAGAGTTGTCTGCAAGGTCAAAAGCATATTGGTGCAAAAAAGACCATAACCACCTGCAGCAGGAAAAGAAGACCACCGATTTACGTCCAAGCTCTATCAACAGAAGCAGCAAACTCTCTCTTGATATGGTAAAAATTGTTTCTTTTTTACTCTTGCTAGTTAAAAAAAGTTAGAAAACTGAAAACATTCAGAGGCAGACACGGTTAATAGTAATGCATAAAATGAACTTAAAAAGATCCATACACCATGTCGCCTTATATTTTTAGTTGGTCTTTTTTTACTGTGTGAATGGCTACAACTGAGACTTAGTTAATACACCTGTCAGTGTTTGATTGGTGACGCTTTTAGTCATTGATTGATATTAGTATCCTCGAGTAAACCTTTAAGAACATTTGCAAGGGAATTACTGCAAAAGATTACTTTAAATGTGCCGAAGTAAACAGTTAACGTTATAGTAAGCGGTCATAAACTCTGTGATGAAGTGCCCTTGCTTCCGCGAAGTGTGGAGAACTAAAAGCGTTTTCTAAAAGCTACTTCTCAGAGATAAGGGGAAAGACACACACACACCTGTGAAGTTTGTGTGTGTGCGTGCGTGTATATGTGCGTACTTTTGTGTGTGTGTGTGTGTGGACACGTCTTACATCTGCAGTGTGATGCATGTTCCTCTTTAAAATCACTCTTTTATTTTCTCTGACACCTGAACAAACCAGATCAACAAGCTGTTGGGCTCTAAAATGTGCCCTCATGACTTCAGCAAAGAGTAAATTGTGGGTGCTGTCACCTGCATCACCTTAATGGCCTCTAAATGCATGTCCAATAGTCTACAATAGTCACAAGCCACGCCCCTTTATTATTTCCCAATAAACGCCTCTCCACATTGAAATGGTTGCTGTATCCCAACCCTTTGTGCTATTGACATAAAAACACCCATTTTGGAAAGCAGACACCCTCTGGTTTTGTAATCTATTGTCAGTTTCACTGTAAAGTGTTCTGCTGAAAACTGGGAACTCTTTATATTTTGTAGTTTTTGTCATTTTTGTCCCTCGCCTAAAATAAAAAAAATATATAGACATTAAATAGTCCTTTTACTGTAATGCATCAGGTTATAGACAGGATGGAACAAAGGCCACAAGTCTGAACAACTTGTATTTCAAATTTGAAAACAAAATATCAAAATTTGTGTTTTCTACACCATTTTATATGTGGGTATGCCTAGGCGTTTTTGCAAAGTTTTTTGAAAATCACTCATTCTCAACCTGATCTTGGGGTGAGGTGAAAGCACAGTGTATTTTGGAGAAAAAAATGAATTGTATTTCTGGAAAGCTAAGAAACAGAGGTTTCATTTGACATATAGTATGACCAAAAGCAATGCTTCGGATTAGCTGTGATCTGTAAAAAGCTGCTAGCACGCACGTCTTCTAGAGATTTGCGTTACATGCGTGACGCTGTGACGTCATACGTAACGTCATTAGGTCATCTGGCGACTTCTAGCGACTTTTCGGAGAGCCAATAGCGACTTTTGTTCATGTTTTTGGCAACACTGATTAGCTGACTTTTAATTGCTGAAATTCGCTCTGGTCGCCCAGGTTGTTGTCATCCCTAGTGAATTCACTTTCAACTCTCAATTTGCCAACCTACCATGGACAAATAATGACTTCCATTGCTCTGGTCGCGTTTGGTGTCCACAGTTAAAGTAGCAGTGTTTCGGTTTCGAGCCTAAATGTTCCAGGCATTCTGACTTTAATAACCTCCGCCCCATTTCCAACCTTCCCTTCATCTCCAAAATATTAGAAAAAATTGTAGCCTCTCAACTCCACTCTCATCTCTCTCACAACTCCCTCTATGAGCACTTTCAATCTGGATTTCGCCCCCTACACAGCACTGAAACCACCCTCATAAAAATCACCAATGATCTTCTCATGGCAGCTGACTTAGGACTACTTTCCATCCTCATCCTCCTCGATTTAAGTGCAGCCTTTGACACCATCTCTCACCCCATCCTCCACCAGAGACTTTCCTCCATTGGCATCACTGACACCGCTTTAGACTGGTTCCACTCATATCTATCTGGTCGTACACAGTTCATACAGCTAAAGTCCTTTAAATCCCAACCCTCCCCTGTTACCTCTGGCGTACCCCAAGGGTCAGTCCTGGGGCCCCTCCTCTTTATCACCTACCTCCTTCCACTTGGCAACATCTTCCGTAAATTTAACATCAATTTCCACTGTTATGCCGATGACACCCAGCTCTTCCTGGTTCACCTCCAACTTCTTAAAACTTAACAGTGACAAAACAGAAGTCCTCCTTATAGGCACCAAATCCACCCTATCCAAAGCTAGCAATATCTCTTTTTCAATTGATGGATCCTCAGTCTCCCCCTCTCCCCAGGTCAAGAGCTTGGGTGTCATCCTAGACAGTTCTCTATCATTCCACTCCCACATTAACAACATCACTAGGTCCGCCTACTTTCACCTACGCAACATTAATCGTCTTCACCCCTCCCTCTCCTCCCACACCTCTTCCATCCTTGTACACAGCCTTGTCACCTCCCGTCTTGACTACTGTAACTCCCTCCTCTTTGGTCTCCCCCATAAATCCCTTCACAAGCTGCAACTGGTCCAAAACTCAGCTGCCCGCATCACTACCAGAACCCCTTCATTTCACCATATCACCCCTGTACTACAGCATCTCCACTGGCTCCCCATTAAGCACAAAATTAATTTTAAAATACTCCTCCATACTTTCAAAGCCATCCACAATCTTGCCCCTCCTTACCTGTCTAATCTTCTTCACACTGCTATTCCCTCTCGCTCCCTTCGTTCCTCCTCCTCCCTCCTCCTTACTGTCCCCACTGCCCGCCTCAGTACTATGGGGAGTAGAGCTTTCAGTTGCTCTGCTCCCCAACTTTGGAATGCATTACCCCCTGACATCCGCAATATTGACTCTTTACCCCTCTTCAAATCTAGACTCAAAACTCATTTGTTTCAGTTAGCTTATTCACTTTGACTCTTAATCATTTCCTTGTTTTATATTTTACAGCCTGTGCTTTTTATTGTGTATTGCCTTTTTAATCTTTGTATTTCTATTGCTTTTTATCTTTGTATAGTGTCCTTGGGTGTTTTGAAAGGCACTCTGAAATAAAATGCATTATTATTATTATTATTATTCTTGTAGTTGTTTATCAGGGGGGCTTCCCTGCACTACATACTGCAATTGCAAAGGTAGTGAGGAGTGTGCAAATAATAAATCAAAATATGAAAGCACACCCTCAGTGGAAACAGATGAAGATGAACATTCAGATGAGGACACTGATGAACAATGAATTATATGTCACATGTTGTATAATTGTTACATGTTAAAATGTTAGTGCCATGTGTACATGTTGTTGTCTCTAATCAGAGTTGTCTTCCTTGTTATTTTTAACTTTTGTTCAGATGATTGAGTTCCTTGTTCCTTGTTCCTTGTTCTAATATGTTAGAGACTGTTCTCTATGGAGACCTACAGCAGTGACCCGAATACACCAAAATGGCTTATTTTTTATTGGTGACAAAAGAGGACCATAGGGAATCCTTTAGATGTTACCACCTCTGATTTCTGCTCATCAAGAGGTTTAATTTGATACCAAACATGACGTGTTTTAAGGATTTATGTATTTTTTGGCTTATTTCCCATAGTGAAGGTGTGGGCGTGGCTTATTATGTCATTTAAAAAAAATGCTCAAGGGTGCCTGAGCGGCACCCGTCAGATTCTGCATCTGCAGCCCCTAAACTATCAATATATGCAAAAAAAATTGCATCCAGACCTTACTTTACACCTTTCTCAAGGTTCTACTAGACTACAATAACAGGTAAAGGTAAAGGTCAGGTACTTGCTTTTCTCCAAAGGGACTTATACTTTTAAAAGTGGAGCCTGGGCCATTAACTAAACTATGTTTTCAAGAAATGTTTATTCATTTTTGCATTGTATTTCTGTTCTTTTTCTGTGAACTTGAGTTGTATTAGTTTGAATTGTGACTGCTTTTTGTTTTATCTGGATTCAGTTGGTAGTCCCCGCTCTAATCCATGTCTTTATGGACCCTGCTTTGTGCACTGATGCACAGTCATGTTGGAAAAGGAAGGGGCCCACTCCAAACTGTTCACACAAAGTTGGAAGCATGGCATTGTCCAAAATGTTTTGGTATCCTGAAGCATTCAAAGGTTCTTTTCACTGGAACTAAGGGGCCAAGCCCAACTCCTGAAAAACAACTTCACACCATAATTCCTCCTCCACCAAATTTCACACTCCGAAATGTACCGTTCTCCTGGCAACCTCCAAACCCAGACTTATCCATCAGATTGCCCGATGGAAAAGCGTGATTCATCAGTCCGGAGAATGAGTCTCCACTGCTCTAGAGTCCATGGCGGCATGCTTTACACCACTGCATCCGACACTTTGCATTGCACTTGGTGATGTGTAACTTCGAAGCAGCTGCTCGGCCATGGAAACCCATTCCATGAAGCTCTCTGCCTACTGTGCTTGGGCTAATCTGAAGGTCACATGAAGTTTGGAGCTCTGTAGCAATTGACTTTGAAGAAAGTCGGGAACCTCTTTGCACTATGCGCTTCAGCATCTGCTGATGCCTCTCCGTTAGTTTACGTGGCCTACCACTTCGTGGCTGAGTTCCTGTTGTTCCCAAACCCTTCCATTTTGTTATGATAAAGCTGACAGTTGACTGTGGAATATTTAGGAGCGAGGAAATTTCACGACTAGATTTGTTGCACAGGTGGCATCCTATGACAGTTCCATGCTGGAATTCACTGAGCTCCTGAGAGCGGCCCATTCTTTGTGTTTGTAAAAACAGCCTGCGTGCCTAAGTGCTTGATTTTATACACCTGTGGCCGTGCACAGGTGTGTGTGCAGCACAAGGTTGCCTGTCTTTCTTGTATTATTGTAAAAATGACAGCTCTGTCCGATGAGGATCAGTGTTTTATTGTTGTACCTTCAGTGATCTGATGTGGTCTTAGACATGATGAACTCATATGCACGATACATGCTTCAGATATGGGTATATCACTGATAGGGTATATCACTACATATACAGCAAAGAATGCTTTGAGGACTGCACTTTGCCTATCAGTGCAAACAAAAACAAGCCAGCCAGTAACACAGGAACCATATAGGGTCATAACAATTTTGTTCTTATAGACTTTGGTATATTTTGTACATCTCTTAAAGTGTTTAAAATTGAATGTGTTTCTTTCTGTAAATTATATGTAAGTTAGTGTTTTGGCTAACGAGTCAATGATTGTAGTCCATTGAGGCAGGCTTAAGTACTGGCACGCCCTCTACACAACTGACTGTGATTTAGGTTTCACATAATTGGGCACTGCCGCCCATGCTCCTCGAGGAGTCTGATGAAGATGCGGTAGTATTGAAACGTTAGTCCCTTTTCTGCTGTGCAACGTAACTAGCATTTAAGTTTGCATTTCTGTTGCTCCGAGTTGTTACCTTTTTAACACCCAATTGTTGTTGTGCCTTGTCTGTGAAGATTCTCGTTTATCCAGGTCATGTTAGTCAAATTAGCTAAGTTTTAAGCAACTTGTCATCTTTTTGTAACTTCAAGCTACAACAAATTGTTCCTTGTTAGCATAACCATTGAAGCTTTGCCTGCGACTGTTGTTGAGTTGTTTTTGAGTGCAGAACACAGACTAAACATGTGAAGCTTATTCATTTCTTAGACAAGACGTCTTTTCCCCCTCAGAAATGTCCTGTTTACCTGAAACGGCTACAAAACGCGAGCACCCAGTGGTGGGCCCACAGTCTGCACAGGTAGGCATATGGGATGTAATTTGACCAACCAAGAAACTAACTTTTAAGGTTTTTTAGTAAATGGGATGACCTATTTCATTTTTTTGTCAAGGATTGCTCCCCGAAAAAAAAACTTGGGAGATTCTACGAGGCAGGCCAGAGGGGCAAACAAGGGGCAGCGCCAGAAACACCATCTGCTGGTGAGAGACTCGTTTAGCAAACCCTCTCGATAGGCTTCGCTACAGTTGTGAAACACGTCTCATCTTTGGCTTACAGTGACATGTTCCAGTCCGGCGCCCACTGTTGATTGTGTTTCTCCTAAAGGTAAGATATTTGCCATTTATTTAAATTGGATTTTAATACAGCAGAACTTGTATTGAGCTCAGTGGGCCTACCTGAGGAAATCTGTCCATTACTTGGATTGCATTGCACTGCTTTGAGTGGGCTCATAGTCTTTTTCAGTGCCGATTATCAGTTGACCAAGCCGCCATGGTTTAGTGATGACCGTAATATATGGAGTACAGAGGCGATTGCTCTAAGACAACAAGGGAGGCTCGGCCTCCCCAAACACTCACGGAGAAAATAGTTTACAACTACTATATTGTAGGCTACTATACTGTATTGATATTAACGTGTTCAACTTAGAAATGTTCAACTTCAAAATCGTTATTTATATTTACGTGTTCAACTTAGAAATGGTCAACTTCAAAATCGTTTAGCAATACGTTGTCACAGTTGGCAGTGTTTTTTTTTCATAGTGACAGCGCGATCCAGTCCAGCCTCA
This sequence comes from Setipinna tenuifilis, assembly GCA_030347295.1. NCBI lineage: Eukaryota > Metazoa > Chordata > Actinopteri > Clupeiformes > Engraulidae > Setipinna > Setipinna tenuifilis. Next base: position 33,976,839 of record CM059265.1, read on the forward strand.
CTGGACTTCAATGGTACTTGTTGAGAATACGCTTTACCTGTCAAAAAGCTAGACATTTATTGGTCCAAAGCTGAAAAATAGACATTTATTGGTCCAAAGCTGAGGTGGGCTGAACCGTTTCCGAGGGGAGGCTGAGGCTCTTTGTGGTGATTGGGGGAACTGTTAATGCGGCCGGATTGACAGCTTTAAAAAAAAAAAAAAAGACAGGTAGCGGTGGATTTAATGCTCAGTCCCATGCGGATTTGTGATTAGGGAAGTTGTGAGAAATCTCAATTCTTGTTGCCTCTTGTTTCTTTGTATAGAATTTTCTAAATAAAGTGTAAATATAGTGTTATTACGTTTGCTACCTGTTCTCATTTCAGTTCGAATTAAAAGTTCGTTTATTTAAGACTGTAGAGGGGGGAACTAGCCAGCTAGCAAGAAAGCTGTGCATTCTGGCGGATAGCATTGTTGATTTGATTTTGGCAAAGCCATTTGTTAGTCTTCTTTACTCTAAATGGAAGAACAGAGCAGACCAACGCCCAACATTGATTTAGTGAAAAAGGTAGGGGAAAATGCTCGTTTTTTCAGCTCTCCTAGTAGCCCACGACAAGGTTAATTCAATTGGCTAAGTGCGGCCGTAACGCAATGGGCCGAAGCCAACTAGCAACCTTGCTCTGCTTGCCATCTAGAGTCTCTAGAAAAGACTTCCTAGCTTGTATGACAGGTTAACACAAATTTCGAGAAAAGAAGAGGGCAGAATTGCCTTGTAAACAGCTATGGTGGTGGTTCTGCGTAAAGCAACAAAGGTCTTATTATTAACAGTTTATAATACAAAAAAACATAAATACGTAAAAACACAAACAAATACTGCAAACAGAAATAGACTAAATAATTTTGCAGTAAGATGTCAAAGTATATTGGCCAGTGCCAGGCCAAAAGAACCAATAAGAGCCAGTAAGTCATTTCACAATAAGTGGGGCGGGGACCCAGGTGACACTCAGATGGCAGTCATATCAGATGCACAGCGTGTGGGCCAGATTTAAGTCAAAACAACCAATAAGAGTCATTGTACAGTGTGTGGGGGCATTCTGGCCCAAGGACCCAGCCAAGAGTGGGCCGACTCAAAGGCAAGGTTGTGGGCCACACTTGATCCTACTGACCAGCCTCCCCTGTTTGAAAGACTACCAGCCGCCACTGATGGAGTACTATGGCTATGGTTCGGGTCGTGCTCTGGCTTCAATTTACTTCATTTCAATGAGCCAGGCACTTTGGCATTGTCGTCAGAGTGCGTGCATGCATGCCTTGTATCGTGGACATCACTGTAAAATCTGCTAGCTACTTTTGGTAATTCACTAAGCTAGTCAACAGCTATCCCCTCTGGCCAACGCTAGGCTATATGACAACTTTTTTGTACTGACAAATAAAAGGTTCACGTGAGGCTGATGCAGTTTTCTCTGACGCCGTTTCGTCAGGGTCCGAGGTTGTCCCGCGTGAAGCGGTTTCTGCTGCCAGTTTTTCCTGAGACATGACTGTTTGGTCTGAGCTTATCCGAGATTTCTGAAACTGAGACTGATTTTTAGCTCGAGGCTGTTTAGGCGACTCTGCCACTTCGCCCGTGACCTGATGCCTTTTCAGCTGAGACCTGATTCCTTTTCGTTTGAGTCTGACACCTCACACCTGAGTCTGACATCTGTGTCCTTTGCTGTAGTGACATTATGTATGTTTTCATTAAGGTGTGCCATCCCAAGCGCGGAATGAACTGTGTCCCACTGAGACATTTTCAGCGACTGGCGTCATCCTTGGTCCAGGTAAATCATGACTTATTTAGGGACCTCTTCTGAAACGCACACTTGATTTCAGATGTACTGATCTGCAATACTACCACTGCTATTATACTTGTATTTTCATCGTCTGTCTAGGTCTCCATCATTGTCTATAGCCTATATATTACTTTACTGTTCTATCGCAGGTTGTGTTTCTTATCACAGGTCTGCAACTTAGCTGTGCTTCTGTAAGATTCCCTTTGATGCCCAGCTGGGAAATCCTGCACTGGAAACCCAAGTAGTAGAAGTTACAGAAAAAAACATTTTCACTGACTTGGTATAAATAAATAAAGCTAATTCTGTCTAAATGTCTGCGGGATGTGCACTTATTTGGTGGTCTTCGTTAACAGTACTCAAACAGTTTTAGTAATCACATCAGTATGTGAACTTGCTCCTTACTTTTTTTGGCATCCTTGTGTGGCCTGTACTACACATTTGTGTCAACTAGCTACTGTGACTCTTTGTTTGGCTTATACCACAGGCTGGGCGTGCGCACACACAATTCATTATGTTGATGGTGAAGATTATTATTTTTATTTTTTTTAAATGCAGGTATTGTTACATTTTTAAAAATCGTCTTTGCATCCCAAATGCACAGCATCATCTCACAAAGTAACAAAAAAGTATATCATCTGTGGCAGTCACACAGCAGTCTAGTCATTTCCTTCAGGCCATATGAAACATCAGCCTGTGTTAGTTCTTCCTTCATTGCCCATCCTGCCTTATGGCATTGTATGGGCTACAGTCTTGTTCTGTGGAAACCATGAAGTAAAATATGGTTCAGCACCATCTGTTCCCAAACTGTCTGTCACCCTGTTGCATCAGGGAAGCCGAGGGATTCTGTTGACACTTAACGTGCAATGTGTGAACACTTACCTGTTGCCATGGTGGCTGGGGGGGAAACAAGACATTTCTCACTTCACGCACCATGTAGTCTGGTTCTGTGTATAGGCAATTTATCATTGTTATTTCAAATTAATGCAAAAGTTTTGTTTTCACAATTCAACAATTTTGATTTGAGGGCCAATAAAAGCAATCAATCAAAAAAAATGCCCTCAAATTAGAGTTTGTGCATTTACCATTGAAAGGAATAGGATTCTTTGGATTCAGGTGGAAAATTATACAACCAGTACATTTTTGTCTAAACCATGAAAAGGAAGTTGATTCTACCATATATTTTTGAAAGCTTACACCGTCAGGATGATGGAGCAACAGGTAAAATAATTCAGTCTGCTGACATTTTAACTTAAAGCTAGTGGGCATGACTGAAGTTAATGGCCAAAAAAAAAGTATCTTGTCTGGTATCGTCAGTCTGTTTTCCAGTAATGCAAAACAATAACATGTTTTAGTTGTCCAAGGTCTAAGTCATATGTTAATGCATTTTAGGGTGTACACCAGTTTGTAACACTTTGAACTCGGTCACAGTTCCAAAAGGTAACAAAATCACTAATGGAGTGAATTGGGTAGAAAAAAGAGCCGGGGTATCAGTGTAATGCATTCGTGTAGCACATGTATGCAAGCTTGTGTATGGATGTGTGCATTTGTCGGCAGGCAGGGAAGACAAACTCATGCCAGCAGGGCACGGTTCCTGTGTGGTCACAGTGTGACTCACAACTAGACACTTGACATTGACACCGTCTGATGTTTGCATTCTTAGACTGCCCTTGGTATTTTTGATAACGCTGTTCACTCACTCTCATCATTGCCTGCGGCTTAGGGGTCTACTGAAGACTGACAATTTGAGTGAGCAGATTCTGTGTAGCTTCACATATGGCCCTTTTACCTTAATCAAAAATGTCCTTTGATGTATGTCCTTTGACCGTTCCTCATTGCTTGTTCGTACTGTTTAGTTTGTGTGCACAGCTTTCTTTGTCCACTTCTACATTTTCCTCACTTATTGCAGGATACATGATTGTCTTTGCCTTTGATGTGACTAAGAATTTATTGTTTAGTTTGACTTCTCGTCTGAAGCAGCAGCCATTCTCTCCAAAAGGACCTCATTTGTAACATTTGGATTTTGTAAGTATGGTTTCATGTCAGTTCAGATATGTCATCATGCTTAGGTAAAGTGTTGTCAAACAAAGCCTGGTGATCCTCCTGCCAAGCATCCCACTATATGCCATTGTTACCTGCATGGGAAACCTAAAATCCTCTATCCATCCAACACTATGGTATCAGTTCAGCTCACTTTTTGTCTTTCCAGGTGCCCAAGCTGGTACCTGGTATACAGGATTTGCACTAATGCACTTACAGAAACAGCCATGAAAGTCATGTGATTCAGATTACAGACACGTATTCCAGTCTATCACCAGTCAGGTCCAGAAAACCACCTTAGAACCGTCTTATGAATATTTTCAGGACCAGCCTTTCCCATTCCACAGATGCTATAAAGTAAAAGGCCTTTTTTCCCTCGTGCTGTCCATCAATGCTCTAAAGAGAAAGATTACCAGGCCAAACTTTGTGGGACAGTTGTGATATTTGTTTGTCTGTTTAATAGTTATTGTGCAATGTTAAAACATGTATGCTTAATGACTAAATGATGGGCAGTGTGCACTTAGTTGACTGATGGCAGTCTGTGTTGTCTGTGTCATATATCAAAGTTAAAGTCAGCTTCAATGCTCCCAAGGCCCACAGTGAATATTAAACATCTTATAAACAAGACAGGAAGACATGATGTCGAACATAAAAATATATAAGCATAACAAAAAGTACAATAGGCTTGTATATAATACAAATAAGTAAAAACACAATGTGTAGTGTAATAAAGCTCAAATGGTGCCATTTATATGTGTGTGTGTGCTTAAGTGACATTTTAATTTAAAAGCTATGCGGTTTGAAAGTTTACAACAGTTTCTCTTCCTTTACAGATATTGATCTAACTTGAATCCCTCATGGTTGGTGCAGTATTTTTCCATGTCTTGTACAGAATATAGGAGCACCCAGAGACTGCAAGAGCAGATGCTTCCAAGCATCCCCTTCCTATGAGTGTTAACATTAGGTGAGAGCCAGCCAGCGACTTCAGGTGTTTTAGAAGCTCTCACCCTCTACCTACATTACAGTCTGTGTATATTATCATATTTAGCAAAATGCCACTGTGAATGCAGTCCCATTCATACCACTGAGCATGCAAAGTGAAATCCCTATAGCAACCATTTGTAGGTGTAATTCTGATGATTACATTTGTGTGCGAGTTTATTCAGCTGTTTGGAAGTGCCCACTATTGCCACCTCTCGTCGAGGTACAGTAACTGCATGCTTTTGAAACGTCCAGCAAAGTAAGGATAACCAGACAGACCTCTATGAACACTGGATTTTCTTTAAAATAAAAAAATTGTTAGTCCAATGTGTGTGTGTGTGTGCCCCCCCAGGTGCTGCTCTTTCCCTTCATTATCGTGAATGACGCGGTGTCCAATTATTCAATCAGCGTTCAGGACTTTGGCAGTGTAAAAAACTCCTACACTTGATGGCTGAGAACCAAACAGATTTGTTGTCTTGCTTGCATGTGTGGTTTCTCTTTTGAAGCGTATTAGGCCCTAATGTTTTGTGTTTTTTACTTAGTGAACTGTATAGTTGCAGTCAGTAATCTGTCAAAGTGTGATGATTCACATTCAGAAGTGCTGAGTGTTTGCTTTGTTTATTCTGCGTTCCTACCTTTGCTTTCTTGGTGGTGTTTTGTTGTCTTCCTAGTGATATTTGTAACTTTTGATTTAGTTACACCCCCCCCCCCCCTTCCCCCATTTGATTTTTCCTGGGTTTTCTTCTTCATATTGGCATTTTGTTTTTGGCCAGGCCACTTTAGGACCTACCATGCAGTGAATAACATTAAAACATTTTCTGTTAATGTTTGTCTTTATCATCAAGTCTGTAGACTATATGGACTATAATCAGTTTTCCATATTTAAAAGTACCGGTATCATGGATGATTCCGAGTGTCCTGTGGAGCAGTATTAAAGGTGTTTAACTGAATTGCAGCACTGCTACACCATAAAATTGTGTCAGTTACCTAAAATGGCTTTGTTGCTCTCTGTGGTCTACAATACCAGAGACAAAGCGAAAACATCCAATACCAAAGTAATGTGTGTATTTTTGCACTCTGATCACTAGATGTCATTTTAGGTCTTGTTAAGCTTGGTTGTGGTTCAAAATTGTTTCTCATTCAGTGATGTATATAAATGTGATTGTTGTCAAACCACATTTGAGGCTATAATATTTTTGGAACACACTGCATACACACACACACACACACACTTTTTCATTTCATTATATGGCATGACGTAAAACAGCTCCACTGAAACAGCACTCAGTTGTGTCCTTCCTCTTTTTTTTTTAAAACAAGGCTGAAGTGGAAGCCAGTGTGACGTCCACACTGATTTGTGACAGAAAGGGAAAATGTACCATTTACGGAAAGCCTGAAGACGTTATCACTTTGGGAAACATAATCATAAATGTCACACTGAAATGAATCGTGAAGAGAACAGGCTTGGGTTCTTTTTTTTCCTGTCAGAGTCCCAAGGCAATAAAAAGTGACAGAGATTGGTTACATAATCATTGTGCTATGTTTGTACTTACTCCCCCCCACCCACAGTAGAAATATGAGATTCTAGTGTGGAGTGGAGCCTCTGCCATGCATGGTTTTAGTCCCTGGTGTAAATGTAAAGAAGAATGCTTTAATGAAAAAGTATAGCTACTTTTGTATTTCTCTGTTATTTAACCTATTTAAAGTAGAACAGGCTATAGTTCTGAAGAATGCACAGAACATAAATGGCATGGACAACTAATTGTGTAAACTGCCTTACAAGGTGCAATAGGCTAGGCTACCTTCATGTGTAATTTTAATTTCATTTGTGAACCACCACCTCGCCTTTTGTAGACAATATATCCTATAACATGCACCTTGTGGACAGCTAACAGGCTATTCCTTTCTTTTTATCCTGCTAGATGAGCTTGAACAGCTTATGACAGCATTCAAATAGGTGCTTCATAGTCATGTTTTTGTTATGTTTACTTTCTTGAGGTAACATGTTTAAATATAGGCTACCATATAATATATAGGCAGTATGTTAATTTATAGTAGACTAGGCTATTCAAAAATAAAACCCAAGGTGGCGCTGAATAAGTTAGCAGAAAAGTCAGGGATCTTTAAACGTGTAGTGATTGGAGACGTCATTTCAACAAGCCCCGCCCCCTGACGTCAAATACGTTTTTTCTCTATGAATATTCATTCCAGTCCAATGAGGTTTTGTTGCTGTCTGCTGTCACGGTATATGGTTGTGTATGCTGTTAAACGCGGGTTTGTAGGAGAAATGTGAGAAAGATGGCGACGTTGAAAGAGGAACAGTCGTACGGACTATCTTGTGGTAGACTGAGTAACGGCAGAAACACCTCGCTATTTCACGTCAAACTCACTGACAGCGCACTCAGAGCCATCGAGAGCTACCAAAGTAGCAAGGTAAATAGACAGACTGATTTCACTACGACTAGCCTTGTATATGTAACTGTTGTCACATGGAGAGACAGTTTAATGACTAACGCTTGGTATAAAGTAGCTAGCCAACTACGCTTCTGGTACTTTGAACAGAGTCAACCTCGTGGAAAACATGACCGTAATTTCGAATGCTAAATACTTCGTAAATATGGCAGAATTAGTAATTAAAAAGTTAACAAATAAAGCAGCGTTTGAAAGGTAGAGAACTGATGGTCACGCTGAGGCGTGTACAGGGGAACAGGTTCCAAAACATTTCCGAAAGGTGTCCCATCGTTTAGTCTACTGATTGTTCCATCCATCCTTTTTTTATCAGACAGACTTGGGCTAGTGAGAGGGTTAGTCCGCCTTTTCCTGTCCAGTAACATTTTATCGGCAGTAAAGTTACGTCACCAGAACAGTTTTTGCTACCATGCCTGCCCGGTTTTTAAAATACATGTGTGTAACAATGTCGTCATGTATTTACGGTTCCGTTGTCAAAGTGGTGACTCTGAAATTGCTATCCAAAACGTTAAAGCTGTTTTCAGCTCCTCTCACTGATAGGCACAGTCTACATGTCTTTGTTCTTGTCAAATAGTCCGAAATGTTTTCATGAGCAGTGGCCTCCGTGATTCAGCTACAGGTTGGCCCTCTTCCAATTGTCTATACTACGCTTCCAAGAGGGCAGGCTAGACTTGTTTAAACAATTGTGGCCCGTTTTAAACTCGGTGCGCCCGTTAAGTGGATTGACAACGTGAGGTAAAGATATCCATAGAGCGGGAAACGTGTGGTTATCCTGAGTGTGTACGTGTGTACTTGCAGCCCTGATTAGAGAAGTGTTTTGGTTATTTTTGAAGCCTTTGTTGACATAGTAAATCAGTGGGGTTTATCTGCCTAACCTTGTGTGCATATACATATGTGCATGTACATGTACAGGAGTGGAGTGCATGAGGTTGACTGTGTCTGTGTATGTGTGTGTGTGAGAGAGAGAGACTGCATACTCACTCACATGTGTGTACCAGGTATTCAGTGATGCACTGTGACTGTCTGAATGTCATCCTGAGAGCTGGTGGACATGTGGGATGTGGGGACTGGGAGAGAGAGCACACTGCACTCTGGTGCAGATATGATTGTTGCCCACCCTAGGGGAGGATGGGCAGTTTTGCAGGAGGAAGACCTCCCCCCCCCCCCCCCCCCCCCACACACACACACTGCCTCTCTCTGTCTTTCTCTCTCTCCATCTCTCTCTCTCTGTTTCTCTCACACACGCACACCATGCCCCCATCATCCTTTCCCAAGATCCCACTGATGCAATTGTAGAGCTGCTCTTTGATGACTCACATCCTTCATACGCTGCCAGGGCCGCTCATTCAGAAATAAGCGCAGCTTCAAACTACCCTAGGAGTCTGCCTGCAAAGTTGTTTGGGAAACGTTTAACCTGGCTGTAGACACGGCCTCGTGGTTGTTGTTTTGGACCTGTGCCATTCATTCTCACAGGCTTTGAGTCCTGGTTACTGTTGACAAAAGTGCTGTTGTGATTATGCTGGAAATGCAGCCTGCTGTCTGGAGCCTCGACTGTACAGTGTGATCATTCATTCGTCTTCTGTGTTGATTCTTTCTCAATATGTGTGTGTGTTTCTTCAGTGTTGGTCACATCCTGTGGTTTTTGCCACCCTGTCTTGGGTAGGTACCTACTATCCTGCCCCACACTCTCAGTAGGACACAGATAGCGTGACCCAATTCTGACCTAGTTCGCATTATATTTAAGCTGCAGTGGCAAACATTAATCCCTAGGTTGTGGCCTCAAAAAATCACGATACAAACACATCAACATTTGGCAATCCGAACAACAGGATTTCCACACTGAGAATGGTAACTGTGTGTGTCATAGCATATTGGCTACGTAATTGTCAGAGCTGGCTCTGGCAGAGGACAAATTATTGTATTCTTCTCAGATAGAGCATATGATTGGCTTCTTGCGGTGTTCTCTAGTGGGCTGACAAATTCAACTGGCTTGCAAGCCTCACCGGACAGTGGAGACACAACTTGTGGACCTCTGTGGGACCTCGGAGGTTGTTCTCACTTTTAGAGGCAGAGCGTCTGGACCGGTGCACGGCGCAGAGATAAGGCCGATGGCTCGGGACTACAGAGCCGTGTGAGGGCTTGGAGAGGGTGAGCCAGGACGGTGCAGTGCTCTAAAGAAGGAAGGAAATTGAAAGCTGCAGACTTGTTCTTCTGCTCCTGCTTACTTCTTCCGCTCAGCATCAACACTGCAGCAGGGAGATGCTGAGTAATAGAGATGGCTCATTTCTCATTTCTCTCTCTCTCTCTCTCTCCATCTCTCTCTCTCTGTCTCTCTCTCTCTTTCTCCGTCACACTTACTCACTCACTCACTCTGTATTTCTCTGATGATGATATTCTCTCTCTCTGTAGCCTTGATAGAGAAAAACCACATCCTCTTGCTTTGCATCTTCCCCTGCTGACTGAAGTCCAGTTTCAGCGAAATTCACAGGGGATTTTTCTTTGGAGGTATTTTAGTCTTACTCTTGTTTCCTACCAAACCAATGTTTTTTTCCCCATTTCTTGGGCACAATGTTTGGTTAGGTCAGGCTTTAGTGTTGGTGTAGGAGTGTCTGAGTTGTCCATAGAAACAGGCTTATCTTTTTAGAGACACCCTGCAAGCATTGCACAGCTGAAGAGAAGGGTGTTTCCCAGTGTTTGTAGGTGATTTTCTGTCATCGGGTGATTGTAACTTTTCAGTTTGCATCTTTGAGACTCTGCCTCACACCTAAGTTAAGAAGAACATAAGCAACTTACATACAGTGCACACGCTAGTGTGGACCACAGTGTCTGTTTTAGCAAATGGAGATGGCTTCAGTTTGGACCTTGTGTCATTGTATTGTACATAGTATTGGGATTTTTTGGCAAGCGTCTATAGAAGTGATAAAGATTCGCTTTTAAAACACTGTTGAAAAACCTCAGACACATTTTGTCGTCAGTTCTGCACTGATCTGCTTTTTTATCACCAGAAGTGGTAGATTCTTGCGGGTTCCTGACTCTGACGGAAGTTATCAAGAGTTACTAGCATGGCTTTACAGTGTCCTTAATAGCCTGACTGCTACTGAACATTTTCCCTGTCTGTGCATGTGTCCAGCCAGTGCATGTCAACGTTTGTGGATGCCTTTGAAGTGCAGAGATATCCACTAATTGTCTCCCCAATAAACTGTCCCGCGGCGTGTGTGCTTTGAACCCACCATCAAAGGGGATTGAACCGATGAGTGAGATTCTCAGACCAATTAGACATCCCCCTTTTCGGAGGCGTTGTCTGACCCACGCTGCCATTGCTCTGTGGTCTGCTGTCCAACTACGCTGTCCAGAGCCACCACGTTGGATTTGATCAACTGTTGCATAACAGCTGTTTCCTAGCAACACCAGTGGTGTTCGGCTCGTGAAAGGGATTTGAGAAGGGCACGGAAGATGCCAGAAGTAGGCTGGAACGGCCAGCTTTCACAGGTGGTGATGGGAGTCACATGCTGCCTGTAAACATCTAACCTTAAGTGTCAACTGCCATTAGATGTTTGCTGGTATTTTAGGTAATGCACCAGCTATTGGATACAGAAACTGACATATAGCCTAGAAAACTATTCATTTACAGTTCTCTAACTCAAACCCTGTAACTAATCCTAACAGCAGTTGACGAACATTTAAATAACAGATTAGTAGCAATAGTTAAGATACTAGACGTGTGACTTCATAGCAATGGACACTTCATTAAGGAGAAGTCAGATTTTTAGGCGGAGGTGTATCTGTATGTGTTGTCAGACATTGCAGCAGCAGTGCACTTCATCACAAGGTGAGGAGGTAGGCTTGGCAAGTGCTATTTTGGTGCCCAATATTTTGGCTGTGTCAGATTTAGGCCGATGTCTTGGAAACATTAACCAAAAAAACAAAAAGCCAAAAGTCACGACTTGTCAATATTGACGCTAAACTTGCAGCACGCAACGTAAATGCCTCAAAATACACCTGTCATCACCTCTCCTTATTATCCTTTTGATCTGAGGCCTTGTCGTGGCATGACGTTGTCCTGTGACGTTTGCCCGATAACAATGCAGTTCTGAACCTGGGCAGGGCCACTGATGTCCACTCCTTGGATCGGAAGTCCACACTTGCGCTTGTGGTGCAGTGCACCCATTTTGACAGGGAGTAGGCTAGTCTGCTTCATTTGTTTTCAAAACCACATCTCTCGACATGAAACTGCAAACCAGCTGAGCCTGTTCAGCGGAAGCTGTGGCCAGAGAAAGACTGCGCTTCCTTTGGTGCAATAAGTGTTCACGCAAAGAGACTGAGACCGAGACCGAGACGGCCTGTGTATCCGTCACTCAAGTGCCATCGTGTGGTTTTTGGGGTTGCGCTTCGGCAGGTCTCAGTCACAATAACGAGTGGGAATCGAAAAAAATGTTTTCTCAAGGGGATGGCTAATAATGAAAGGAGGAAGTCTGAGTGGGACATGCAAAAATGAGCATGCACAATCTGATAAACAGTGTGTGGTGACTGTGACGGAGTGAGGCCATTGAGAGTTATGTCATTGCTTAGGCTATTCAAATCTGGCGAGAATTATCCAAGCAAGCAAAATTTTCAGTTCGTAGTACGTAACTGGCTTTAGAAACTTGCTTGACACCCTGTGCGTCAAGTGATGACCTCACAGGAGTGGTTGGCGGAAGACAGGCTGAGAATATCTCCCAGCACTGGCACCTCCAAAGACGACCTGCCGAAGATAAATCGAGATGAGGTGACTGTCACATGTCGATGGCTTGACTGAAAGCAGTCATCTATCCCAGCAAAGCCCTGTAATGCGAGGCAGGTAACATAGCCCCACCTCACCTGTCTGCAGCAAGCGTAAGGTGAATGGCACTCCTCAGCAATGCTGTAGCATAGGTGGGCAAGCCTGGACGACTATAAGAGGCTGGCAAGGGATTGAGGAGCAGTCTATTCCTGTCTGCCTCAGGAGCCTGGCCATGATCCAAGCTGATCACCCAGCACTGGGGATAGCTGCAGCTCAGGGCAGCATGGCCACTAGCCTAATGCTTTTATTAACACACAGCGTGATATGTGTGAAAATGTGACACTTGAGAATACTGTTTAATGTTGTAATGATGTGACTTGCAAAATAATAATAATAATAATATTACACAATGTTAATATATCTTTCAGCTCTTCCAGCACATTAAGCACAGCAGGACTCCGTCTGATTGGACAGATGTTTTTATATTGGAGAACATTCCAGCCAGACATTGTTTTGGGACATGTATAATTTGCATGTCAATATCAGAATATTTTGACTATATTATGCAACCCCCTTTTGATTATTATTTGTTTATCTAGGGGGTTTTGAGGGGTTTCAGGCCCCACACTTGAAGCTGGTGCTGGGTGGTGCTGCTGTCTAGGTGCTGGGTATGATGGGATGAAGGCATGCAACAGCACACTTGCTCACGGTCGCGGTCAGACCACAGTGATGCTGTCGTTCTGGTGCATCTTTAGGTAGCCTACTTTCTACCAAACTTGCACGCAGTGTTGCCCTGATGCTGTGCTGCTACAGGGGTAATTCCCCTTGTGCCTGGATGGAGAAAATGCCCTGGGTGGGTGTAGTAATACGCCTAGTAGGTGAAAATTTAAGCATTGTTTTTTTTTTTTTTTTTCCAATAGTAAAGCAGTGATGCAGGGAACAGATTTACAGTGGGACAGAGTTCTGAGTGACGGTATTGAGCCTGATACTGAAAGGGACAGTTTACAGTGTCTCTCATAAGCTCGACAAACCTGTGTGACAACAAGTGCACTGTGTTATCCTGGCAGCTATTTTGCATTTCTTACTTGCGGTGGTATTTTCAGCAAGGGAGAGTGGAATGAAAAGTGAAGTGAAAAGTAAACTTGTTGTGTGGGCAGCCCTCTCAATCTGAGCGTTGTTGGTGGCATAGCTTACTTGACCAAAAATGCTCTTGCATGTGGGTGTGGGAGGTGCTGGGTAGCGGTGTGTGTACCAATGTACACACAATTAATACCTAAAAGACAGGAGGCTCTTTAGTGAACTGCACAACATGTATGCTTACACTTTTATCATTGAAAATAGTATTTTACAGTTCATGTTGGGTATTCGGTACGAGAACGCCGCTGTCAGTACTTTTTTAACTTTTGAATTGCCAACCAAGTGATATGGCAGTAAAAAACTTTACTGTTTGCCATCTTTGCTTTAAATACTGTACTGATATTTTACATATGAAGGATTCAGCACCCGGTCCAACATAAAAGCGAGCGTGTTATTTTTATCTTTAAGTTGGTGTCTTCCAAAAATGATGTGTTAACTGTGTGTGTGTGTGTGTGTGTGTGTGTGTGTGTGTGTGTGTGTGTGTGTGTGTGTGTGTGTGTGTGCACGCGCATGTGTACCATACTGTTTGTGTGTGTGTCTTGAAGAGTCATATACCATTGCAGACTGCACAGGCATAGGGTTTTGGAGAGGGTAAACCAGGTCAGGCTCGAGTCCATAGCTTTAAATAGCTTTAAAAGAGCTTCCCTGCTCCCACGACGTGCTCTACCAAAACAACCAGGGACTAACCATGGGAGTCTCATCTCCCCACTCCCTCTGCTGCCGGTCTCTCTCACGAATTTACTCTGACTAGACAGAGCTGGCTGAGAGTGGCCATATGGTAATATGTAAAAAGTAAATGTGTGTGTGCGTGTGTTTGGAAGCGGGGTGTTGGTTGACATCTGGCAAAGAGAGTGATCATGGCCCTTCCCGCTACGATTTGGGACTATAAATTGTAGGGTATAAATTTGTTGTATAAATTGTGGGTGCAATTAGCGTCAGAAGGATTCTCTGTTTTTTTGGAGGTCCACAGCTTACATCTGCCTGTTACCATCATGTGGGAATTATACACAGTGCATATGCTCCATCCTGATTTTTTGTGATGTAATTTGTTTACAAACTTGATGCTGTAATCAATTTGAGGGTTTTGTTTTTCCAGACGTGTGTTGAGCAAAGAATGCAGTGCTCAAGTGTTGATTTTTATTTTGTTTTCTCTCTTCCCCTTATTTGTCTTTCCCTCTGTCTCTGCCTCTGCCTCTATCTCTATCTCTATCTCTCTTCTAGGGATCAACTGCCCATCCCTCCATTCATTTCACTGGAAGCCAAGGGGTAAGGACACGTCTTCTCTTTATTAAAAAACATTTGGCTCTCTTCTCGGGAGCCGATCCTGTGGTTTGCTTTGCTTGAAATAAGCTGAAATAAGGTTCCTCATTTCGTGGAGTGGTGTCCGTCCTCACGAGAAAGGGGAAAATAAGAGTCAGGAAAACAAAGCGCTTCTCGGCCGTGGCACACGGCACAGCAGCACCCATGTGTGTTTGCCAAGATCCCCGTGTTCCTCCCCGACCACGTTTCACATGTTGCCAGAAAACAAAACAAAAAAAAAAAAAAAAAAAAACGCTTGTGTTTTTCCAGGGCCGTACATGTCCTGAATGCCCCTGCTCCCCCGGCACCCTAGCCTGCCCCCCCTTCACTAAGCACACACACACACACACACAGAAACACACACACACACACAAACTAGCACACACACAAACTAGCACACACACACACTAGCACACACACCCACACACACACACACACACACACACACTAGCACACACACCCACACACACACACACTAGCACACACACAGACACACACACACAGACACACACACTAGAACACACTCCAAGCAGCCTCATCTCTTCCTTATTTAAAACATGAAGGTATCTTATCATTGGGTCTCTTGCAGGCAGTGGTCGGTGTGTTAACTTAGTTTAGCCTCATTGTGAACAGGTGTTAGCCACATCCGTTTATTATCAGTGCATTGCATTAAATCCCTTTCAGTAGCGAGAAACGACACTATAGTTTTTAAAGGCTTTCTTCATTAATCTATATTAAATCTCAATGTGATTTTATTCCATGGTAAAAAAACAAAGGTGAAATGGAAAGAAATGAATACAGTAACAGCAGTAGCAGGGGGTCCTCCATGATTGTTCAGCTGTCTGTTATCTGTGTTTGTGTGCTCAGAAAAACTTACTGGGGGTATTCCAGAAAGCCGGCTTAGTCACTTACCTATGTTATGTAAACTCAAAGCAAGTGGTAACTTTCCTATTAAAAGCAAAGCCATATGTCCCTGTTTTTCAAGAATAATAAAACCATACCAATTACTGTATTAGGAGATTTACCACTTAATTTATCTGGGTTAGTCCCTAAACCGCATACTTGGAACACCACCCCAGTTCACCCCAGTGAACTCAAACATCAACCTTTCCCCTGGTTCATGGACTGTCCCTCGAAGCAGAGCCTGGTGTTGTAGTTTGTGTGTGTGTGATTGCACATCAGCATGTGTTTATGCAGGGCCATGTCCCAATACTGAGGTCATGTGACCAGCCTGTTGCGTGCTCATAGCTGAGAGAGCAGTCATCAGTTCCAGTAACAGGGGCCACTTCCTGTAGTTCTGAGTAGGCCTGGCCGTTTGTTCCTAGCGCTGCCCTTCAGGTGTGCTTCCTCCTGCCTCCCTCGCTTCCTTTCTCTCCAAGGACTCATCGGGGCGAAAATAATACAGGGTGTCACTGAAATAAGCCCTCATGGGAGTCTCCAGAGGCGTCCAGTTACTAAAGACAAACAGAGACACACACACACACACACACACACACACGCACACACGCACATATGCATACGCACACACACACACCATACCATACACATGTACATGTACTGACACATACACATACACACATACACGCACATAAACACATACATACACACACAAGCAGACACAAACAAGCAGACACAGATAAACGCACACACACTGTGAGCATCACCTGTCAAACTGTATGATCGAGCACTCACAAGGATACAAGGATGGTTTATTGTCGCATGCATAGACATACTGGGTAGAATAAGACATGTAGTGAAATTGGTGATTGTTGGCTATCTGCTCGCATTTGTGAGCACATATGCTTCTCCCACCTGACGTGTCTTTTTGTTGCTGCAGAGAATCTCGATTCCTCGCGGCAGGACCGCAGCAGAAGATTATGTGACATTCACCTTCTACCTGTCGCACGTGGGGCGGGATGGGCCTCAGGGAAGCTTTGACTGCATCCAGCAGTACACCACCAGGTGAGGAGAAACAGGAAGTATTTTTCACACCTGGATTGCCTGCTTTTCAAGTCAGTTGCATCACCTGATCTGTCAGTCATCAACTGACAGTCTGTCAGTCAGTGACTTAATTTCTGAATATTTCTTAAACAGTGAAAGCATGTTAGCACACACACAGACACGCACACACAATGTAGGGCACTTGTGTTACTGATAAACCATTGCCCAAATGCTTTGCAAACAAAAGCTTAGAAAGCTCTGGACATGTGCCACTGTCAGCTTTGGCATAGCCCGAAACACTGTCGCTCACAGCCAGCTCAGCTCGCCAGCCATAGCAGAGAAAACACGAGAGAGCCCCCCCCCCCCCCCCCCCGCACATACGGCACTGCAGCCTCCCACAGCATTTCAGCACCGCTAGCGTTGGTTACGAGCCTGCCTCTGGCCCTCGCACGTGTGAACGAACAGCGGGGGTGCGTGGGACCTGGGTTGGCTATGCTACGCTACGCTAGCTAGCTCTGTGGCGGAGTGTCTTTGAAAATTATCCGGGCACATTCCATTCATCCCAGTATTCCCAACATGTTTAGCCTGGAGAAGGGCATGTGAAAAAAGCAGTACATCGGAGAACGTGACTGGATCTCGTTCCAAATTCCTGTTGCTTTCGTTCTCATAGTCCACTTCATATAATATGAAGGTCTGCACTGTGAACACAGGCCACTTTACACAGGCACTTGTTAAAAACACTGACCTTTTCCTGAATCCCACTGCTTATGTATACCTCTAATCCAGATCATACAATCTGTTCATGTACTTTACCTGATGCCGGTCTCTTAGGTCCAATTGACACATATGCATACAGTACATGTGTGCTGTGTTCCTAATTGAAGAGTAAAATAATACTAATATGGAGTGCTCTTTGCTGCAGTGATGGGGCTGTTGAGCTGGACTGTCTGGGCGCGATCCAGGACAAGATCACGGTAAACGCCACGGACGACTCGTACCAGAAGGCGCGGCAGAGCATGGCCCAGGTGGAGGAGGAGACGAGGCGGCGCGGCGCCATCGTCATCAAGCAGGGCGGCCGCTACATCAGTAAGAGACAACAGGGCACTGTCTATGCAGCATTAGTGCTTAGTAGCCGCAGGGCAGGGGTAAATGCTTACTGACCCAAACCCTCAAAACGCCCTAATTTGGCCACTGTTCTTGCCTGATGCATCACTGTTTGTGTTGTTCGGCAGTGATGGTCAGTCTGCTGTCTGTGTCTGTGTCTGTGCTGTGCTGTGTGGTATTGTGTTGTACTGTACTGTTGTGGTGTTTTGTGCTGTGCTGTGCTTGTGTCCGTGTTGTTATGTGTTGTGCTGTGTCCGTGTTGTATTGTGTTGTGCTGTGTCCGTGTTGTATTGTGTTGTGCTGTACCGTTGTGTTGTGTTGTTTTCTGTTGTGCTGTTCTGTGTCCGTGTGGTATTGTTGTACTGTTGTGGTGTTTGTGTTGTGTTGTGCTGTACTGTTGTGTTGTGTTGTTTTACTGTACAGTCATGTTGTATTATGTTGTGCCGTACTGCCGTGTTGTGTTGTGCCATCTTGTGTCAGGCTATGCCATGTTGTGGCTATGACTATGTTGTGTTTGTCCTTCTGCTGTATGCTGTAATGGCTGCATCGTGCTGCTTGTTTAGTGTCTTCTATATAGTGTTGTATTTGTCCTTCTATCTGTGTGTTATCTGTGTCCTTCTATCTGCGTGTCTGCTGTGTCTGTGTTTGTGATTTTTTTTTTGTGTGTCTGTGTGTGTTGTGATTTTTATTTTTATGTTGTGGGTTGTGTCCACGTTTCCTGCATAGTTGTGGGGGAGAGAACATGTCACTTTGACCTCCTGGCCAAAGCCTGGTGGCAGGCTTGGTGCTGTGTCTGAATTGGTTTGTCTGTCTGCCTGTGGTCTGTGTCTGCCTGTGGTCTGTGTGTTGTGTAGTCGTCTGTCTGAAGCCTCTGGTGTTGGGTTTTATGTTTTATTCTGTTTTCACATTGTTACATTGTGTGTGTTTGGTGCCGGCATTATGTTCCCATGTCATGGTGTTCAATGTTATGTCTGTGTTGTATGGAACATTTCTGGGTGGGAGAGCCTGATGTCCTGCTGGTCTGTGGCAAGTTACAACCCTTGCTCCTCTGCAGCTACAGTGGTGTTGTAATATGAACCTGAGGCCTACCAGACACCAGATGGAGTGCTGTGTGTGTGCGCATGTGTGTGTGCGCATGTGTGTGTGCGCATGTGTGTGTGCGCGCATGTGTGTTTGTGTGTGTGTGCGCATGTGTGTTTGTGTATGTGTGTGTGCATGTGTGTTTGTGTATGTGTGTGTACATGTTCACTCGCATGCATGTGTGCCAGAGTGTGTGTGCCAGGGAGAGGGAGAAAGAGGGAGGGAGGGAGAGAGAGAGAGAGAATGTGTGTGTGTGTGTTGGCGCAAATGTGTGCAAAATTGGGTCTGACTGTGCGCCAGGAGCAGTCTGTCCTTCTAAGCCATTTCCTGTTAGAGGCATTTGTTATGGGAAAGCCAGAACAAACCAGCATTGTCCTTCTGGGGCTGCTAACAAGAGGGCATCTACTGTTATTTTTTTCACTCTTGTTTTGTCATTATGTCTCCAATCTTGTTATTACAGCCTGATAACATACAACACAAAATGGAAAATTGTATTAGTAGAAAAACAGATAAATGGGCCTTATGTCTCAAGTCTCTCCCTGTTTGGAAGATTGGTTGTAGCTCAGCTTTTGTCATGCTGGAGATTTGCTGGACTTAAGTGTACAGAGTACACATTTAAATCTTCACTCACAACTGTGTGTGTGTGTTTGTGTGTGTGTGTGTGTGTGTGCGTTGTGTGTGTCTGTGTGTGTTGTGTGTGCGCGTGTGTGCGTACCTACACACAGGTAAACGAGTCCAGATCCGTAAGCCGCCGGCCGGCCTGACGGACGTGGTGGCCCCATCTCGGCGGTCGTCTCGACCCGTGCTCATCTCCACCGCCGGCGGGCAGAGGCGGCCGGGCGCCCCCCCGCGGGCCCCCCAGGCGAGGGCGGCGGTGAAGGTGTCGGGGCTGCCGCTGCAGGAGCGTCTGGTGCACCTGCTGGCGCTGAAGCCCTACCGCAGGGCGGAGCTGATCGTGCGGCTGCAGAGGGATGGGCTGGCCCCGCAGGACAGGGACGCACTGGACGGCCTGCTGGCACAGGTCAGGCTTAAGTCTTTATACACACACACATACACACACACATACACACACACACACACACACACACACACACTCACACACACCTACACTTATCTGCTGGTACAGGACAGCCTGCTGGCACAGGTCAGGCTGCAGTGCTTACACACACACACATGCGCGCGCACACACACACACACACACACACACACACACACACACACACACACACACACACACACGTATACCTACACCTATCTGCTGGTACAGGTCGGGCTACAGTCCTCACACACACACACACACACACACACACACACACACACACACACACACACACACACGCATATCTGCTGGTACAGGTCAGGCCACAGTCCTTTTTGCATAGTACACACACATACACACACACACACACACACACACATACTTGCTGGCACAGGCCAGGGTAACATGCAGGTAACATGCTAGTGATGATTATCATGACTATACACACACACACACACATACATATATATTCACCCACCCACACATGCAACCAACCACATACACATACACACATACACACACATGGCCTTACATACACATAAACGGTACATACACACACATGTTGTGTACACACAGACACACATATAAGCACACATATGTGCACATACACTGTCACAGCAAACTGATTGTGTGGCTGGAACAAGATAGCCTGGCCCATTGGGGCACACTGAGCGTCCTGGTGATACACGGCAGACTGCAGCCCCCTAGCAAGATGCTAGCAGTGATAACTAGGGCCATTTAGAGAGATGCCGAAACTGTCCACTTACTGCTAGTAGACCGCTGATGTGAGTGTCCAGTCACCACTAATATCCCACTCTCTGCAGAGGTCAGAGCACTGTTTACAGACCATCAATAACCAGCTCCTGATATTGTCACAGCTGCCCTCTGACCATACACACACACACACACACACACACACACACACACACACACATACACACACACACACACACCCTCTCTCTCCCTCTCTCCCTCTCTCTCTCTCTGTCTCTCTCTCTCTTTCTCTCTCACTCTCTCTCTCTCCCTCCCTCCCTCTGCCTCTCTCTAGGTCTCTCTCTCACACACACACCCTGGTAGCAGCAGATTCTGGGATGGACTGATGCAGGTCTGGCCCAGATGTGGCATTAACGCGGCCCAGATGAGGCAGGTGGAGGCTTGTCCAGGGTCTCCTCCATGTCTGCCACATGTCACGACCTGGCCGCGGGTCAGATTAGATAAGAGTGCTGCTGGACATCACAACACAATGACCTGCGGCCACCATGTCTAGTTTGACAGAGTGCTGACAGATTTAGAGACCGTTGAGACGCGCAGGTCAGCGCAGACAAGATATGGGCCCCCCTGTGTTAACGAGGGGGCAACTGTGTTACGTGTAGGTTTTGGGAAGGCAGCTTTGTTATTCCCTGTTAAAACATTTGTAGTTCAAATTAAGTACTGGCATTGGCACTGTCATTCTCAATCACTTTGCACACATTGTGTTGAGGCGTCTTGGCGTCTAGCATTGTTTGTTATTGGCAGTTGATGTTTTTTTATTGGCAGCTGATGTTTTTTTGACAGTCGTTCTAATTGCACAATGTTTTGTGCAGGTGGCCCACCACAGCGAGAAGGACAACACTTTCTCGCTAAAGGACGCCAAGTTGAACGACGTGCAGCGGGAGTGGCCCGGCTACACGGAGGGAGACCGGCAGCTCCTGAAGAGGATTCTGATCACCAAGAGCAGGTCAGTCAGCTCCACCGTCCTGAGACGGCAACCGAGGGAGGTCTCACCTCGCCGCCTGGTCGTCTGCCAAGCGCTCCGGGGGAGGGGGTTGTTTGTGCGATGTGGTGTTCTGTGTAATGTCAGGTGCCGGGAGGGAGGGAGGAGATGCGAAAGAATTCTGTCTGAATTCCATGTCACGTATCTATCCATTGTTGAGACTTGCTTTGTAATGTCTAATGGAATGCAAAGTAAACACATGAGAGTTGCTCCATTCTCCAGCCCTTGCGGAGAACCTTGAGTAATTATCTGGTGTTTTTGGTATATTGTGGCATTATTTTAACTGGGCCCTTTTCGTGTTTACACATTTGCACACAGTTTGAGTCTAATCGAATTGTTGGAATACTTACCCTGGTCACATCCATCATTTCTGTAACAGCACTTTGTCAGACCACTGCTAAATTGCTCCAAAGACCTGAACGAAAATGTCAATTCCCAAAACTGGAAATGACAGCACTATTAGTGATGAGGCTAATGTAGGTAATGCTATTGCAGTTTTGTAGTGTTCACACTGCCATTGACAATGACATAAATCTGTTAAAAAATATTCTTTAGATTGCTACTGAAGTTTCAAGGCTCTCATTACGCCTCGGTAACTGACTGAAGAACTGCCAGAGAGTTAAAGGTAGTGTGATGATAATGCTACGCTCACACACATTATGACCGGAATGGTCTTTTCTTTTTAAAAATAGGTCTTACAAAGGTCAAAAGAAAGCGTTTGAAATAGTATCTGAGGAGATGTGGCAACCCAGCAGTAAAGCAGCCTGTCGTGCGGAATAGTGTGAATGGCTGGTGGCGTGGTGTCCTGCCAGTAGAGCAGACCAGCAGTGCCCTGCTCCGGAATATTCATAGTATGTGTAGGAGGTGGTAGGTAGGTGTAATGAATACCGGCATCCTATAGCACACACACACACACACACACACACACACACTTTTATTACACTCATACACAACACTCATGCAAGCACATACCTGTGCACACACGCTCTCACTCTCACTTATACACGCGCCCGCACACACACACACACACAAACACTCACAGGTGTAAAACAGTAAATCAATCGCTGAAGAACAGCTGGTGATGCAACTCTCACCCCTAGCACATGTTCAGCCATGTGTGCTCTCTGTCTGCCGGCGATATCTCTGGGCCCCTGATCCAGGATCAGGTTCTCCGGTCACAGAGTGCTGATTGGCAGCACGGTAACCCTTCACAACGGCACTGATCTCCACACAACACTGGAGGACACTTAAGATCCTCAAGCTAGTGTGATCTGGCAGGTGGCCAGGCCTTTCTCTTAGAAGCTGTGTGTGTGTGTGTGTGTGTGTGTGTCTGTGTGTCTGTGTGTGTGTGCGCGTGTTTGAATAGAAGTGTGTGTGGAGGTGCCTCTGTGTGAAGCTGTGTATACAAGTGCATGTGTATATGGGTGTGTTAGTCATTGCTTTCGGAAGAGGGATTACAATGCAAGTGTGTGCAGGCCGAAATGTTCCAGTCCGGTTGGAGGAGGAGGCATTACAGGAAGGGAGAAGGGGTGGGGGGTCTCTGCTCCTAATCTAGTCCCTGGTTTTGGGAAGTGACAGAAGTTATCACGTCACCAGTGTGCACACTGGCATAATGTCAAAGGGGCTGTGCACATTTGAAACCAAAGATGCTTTGTTTTGTTTTTTTCTTTTTAAATGCCTCTTTGCTGAAAGTTCTGCTTTGTGCCAAGTTATGTTGTTGGATAATCAAAAAGGAACTGAAATCTTTTTTAGATGTGTTATTTATCTGAACTGCTGTTCAGATAGCTAAACTGCATTTACTTTGTCAATTGTTACTTTGTTAAAACAATTCAAAAAATAAACAAAAGCATTTCTCCTGTAAGCCTGTAATTGTGTGTGTCAGATTAAGTGAATCAGCAGGGGCGTTAGTAGGGCACTTGTGTGTTATTTAACTGCTAACTGCTGCTTTGTTCCTCCCTGCAACAGGAAGTTGGGTCAGGCCCAAAATCTCCTGTCGTCACCAGCAACAGTGGAACTAACAAGAAGCCCACAGCGGGAGCAGGCCAATTCATCACCCTCACAGGTGAGCTCATCTCTGTCTCTCTGTCTCTCCCTTTTCCATTCTTTCGCCTTCTATCTCACCCTTTCACTCTTGCTGTACCCACTCTAGGTATGTTTTTGTTTGTTTTTTTTATACCTCTCTCACTTTTCTTTGCTGCTTCTGTTTCTCTGTGTTTTTTCTGTTTTCATTCTGTTGGTTTCTCTCACCATCTCTGTGCCCTTTCTGGATCTCCCTCTGTCAGCTTTTGGTCTACCCCCCGCCCGCACTTCAGTTTTGTTTCTGTCTGTTTCTCTGACACTGGTAAGGAGACAGTGGGCAGTTAAATGCCAGGGTGAGAGGGTGCAGTAGGGGAAATGATAACTTAGCCAAACCAGGGCACGGGAGTCTCTGACCACATTTCTCTTTTGTATTTCCATGACCTCACTTCCTGTTCCCTTTCTCTCTTTCTCTCTCGCTCTCGCTCTCTTTCTGTCTCTCTTTTTCTGTCTCTCTCTCTGACTGTCTGTGCAGAAACGGCCAGTGCAAGACTACATTGACCCCTTAGCCAATAAGAAGCCCAGAATATCCCACCTGGCAAGCCGACCTCAAGCCCAGGTAAATGACGGGCTGGTTCAGGAAAGAGAGGCCAGCCCGGTCCCCACGGTGACCGAGCCTCACCTCCCAAAGCTGGACCTCCCACGGCCGTGCGAGCCTCTGTCGGACGTGAGCCCTGATTCCGGGGCCAACGGCCGTGACAGCGAGAGCTCGGATGCCTCCACCGCGGCCGACAGGCTGGGGCACCCTTCATCCGTCTCTACGGCAACATGTCCATCCGTACCCCTACTGCCACCATCTGAGCCTGATGTAGCTAGCCCCTCGCACAAGAGCAGGAGTCGCAAGAAGACCAAGAAGCACAAGGACAGGGACCGAGAGAGCGGACGGAAGAAGGACAAGGATGCAGAGGCCAAAGCGGAGGACACAAGGAGTGACACAGGTAAAGGCACAGCTGCTGCTCTTCTGGGGAAAAAAAAAGTCAAAGCAAGCAAGCGAGTGTGAGTGTAAGCGCTTCGCAAATACACAACCATAGTCTGACCCTCTGTGTGTACTCTCATTTCCTGTGGTAATTTCGGTGGTGGACGGCGTCTAAAATAGTTTGCGGTGGCTCAGTCAAGCACTCTCGTCCAAAATCCCCGTCCCTGTATACTTTTATTTGGTGGTTAGGCGGTGATGTCAGCTCTTTAGCAGCTGAGTCTTGATTTGAGAAAGTTCAAGTGCAGTGAGCCACTGGCTCCCTCCTGTGGTGAGATGATGGCAAGATGTAAATCACCATCGATCCAATACTATCCCAGTCAAATGATGGTAGTAATTGTAATACACCAAGAGTATCCTTTGACTGTGTTGTGTAGTAGGTGGCTGGCTCTGTTGTTGAACATTTTTCTCTTTTTTCCTCCCTCTAGCAGATGTCAATGGCACATACGAACACCCAAATGTTGCCACAGCAACATCAGACCCGGAGGACTATTTAAAGTAAGTGTCATTGTTGCCGTAAAGCTATTCGAAGTGTTGATGCAATAAATGCATGGGAAATCATACCCACTGAACCACACAGTGCGACATTCTGGGTTGAATTAATGAAAGAATGAGTGAGTTAATAAATAATGAAGGAATGGAATAATGAATAGATGAATGAAGTACTGTATTAACTTGGTGTTTGTGTGGGCATGTGTTTGTGTTTTTTGTGTTTGTCTGGGGATCTCTGTAGGAGCTACACACCTATCGTTTCCCAGGAGCAACGGCAGAGGTACAAGAACGACTTCAACGTGGAGTACAATGACTACAGGGCCCTGCACGCCCGCATCGCAGGCATAACACGGCAGTTCACCGTGCTGGAGGCCCAGCTCAGACAGCTGCAGCAGGGCACCGAACAGTATCAGGTGAGCTCCTCAAACCTGTCGTCTAATAGCGTGATCTCTAGTCAGCCCGTCAGGCAATCAGTGGGCCAACAGCAGGTATTCAGTATTCCTGATTCTGTGTAAACAGTCAAACTGCTACCATCGGATAAGTCACTTATGATGAGTCTGTGTGTGTGTGTGTGTGTGTGTGTGTAAGACAGAGAGAGTGGGTGGCGGTGGTGGTGGTGGGTCGTAGATGAGTAGCAGACAGCCTTCTTTCTGCACATTCTTGTGCCATTCCTCACTGTCACCTAATGAGGGATACTAGCTGACTGAAATACCTGAGACATTGCCCCCGGGGCCTGGGGTGCTGTGTATTGGGCCAGCTAAGTCTGTCCCTTTCTGAGATACCGTTACGTCTGCCTATGTATTGGGCCAGCTAAGGTTGTCCCTTGTCTGAGATACCGTTACGTCTGCCTATGTATTGCCATGAGCTATGAAACAAAAGAGATTTCATTTAAAATGTTGAGCTGGGTTCTGATGCAGTAAAGTTGCCCATCTGAAATCTCTTTATTTACATGTAAAAGTAGGAGCATGCAGCAGGTGCAATGTTCAGGGGTCTCTCGGGACCCAGAATGGAAAGATTTCCCACAACACTTTTATAACGCATCTGGAAATGCACACTTGTGTAGTGAAGTCTGTGTGTTCAGAAGGGTTTTTCAAGGTCACTTAAATTGATTAGTTCATAAACCTGTGTGATCATGTGTGTGATGTGTGAAAACTTTACAAAATGTTCCTTCTTTTTTTTAACTCTTTTAGACAATTCACAACCAGATACTTCAAGAGTATCGTAAAATTAAAAAGGTTAGTACATCATCTCTGACATTAAGCGACCTTGGGTTCCATGAAAGGCGCTATATAAATCTAAGTTATTATTATTATTATTATTACATTTTATGTAAATATAATTGTCATGAATATCCCACGCTAATGTATCCCCTTGTGTCTCCTTTTCAGTCTAACCCCAACTACAGCCAGGAGAAGAATCGCTGTGAATACCTGCACAGCAAACTTGCACATATAAAGAAAACCATTGCGGAGTATGACCACAAGCAGCTGTAGCGCATCTGCACTGGGTCATTGGATGGATTTGTTTTTTTGTTTTTTTTCTCCAAACAGACAGACTGATTTCCAAGAAGCCAACAAGCCGACCACCATCTGGTTCAGTAACCAGCCTTGACTGGAGAGTAAAATGAGATTAAAATGCTGTGGCTAAGTGGAGTGGGTCGGAGCACACTCAAGGAAGAAGAAGAAAATGCCTTTTTTTTTGTTTTCACCTCGCGTAAGACAGTATTTGTGTTTGTATCTTTAAAAGTGCAATCAGGGATGGTGCGTGATACTGCGTTTTTGTTTATGTTTGGGTTAATGCTTGAAATTCTTTGCAGGCACTTTTTGTCTTGCACAACTAAGTTTATATTTGAAACAAAGTGATCGAAGGACACGCCAAGAGAGAGAGTTTATCCCTGCTTTGTTGTCTCTGAGCCACTCCACACAATGTTGACCCTAAGTTATTCGTCTTTAGTTCTCAGTGTGGGATGAGAAAGAAGAATGTTTTTTTTTTTTTTTTTTAATTACGCAGTGAATGAGTAGTTATGAAAAGATTTAAGTTTAATGTTACAAAAAAAGTGTTGCGTGTTTATGTAACGCCGAAAAATCACCAATAGCACCTTTAAAGGGATTGGTCTATTTGTGAAAAACTGAAATCCAATGACCCAAAGACTCAACAACAACAAATCTCTCCGATGCAAGATCAGTCTTTAATGACCATGAAATGGTGTTGGGCTGCCTGAAACATGAACTTGGCATTACACTGTTAATCCCGTGCGCTGGATAACCAACATTTGCCACAGAGATTTCCTGACTGTTCTGTCTCCAATCACAATCTGTGGTGAATCTTTGCACATGGACTTAACTGAGTGCTAAAATAAGAAGCTATTTAGCCATCAGCATGTGTTTAAAGACTATGACTGTCTCTGACTATGGTGGTTATTTCTGTATGTTTTCTGTTTAATTTATTGTTTTGTTTGGATGTTTTTTTGTAATTAATTGTTTTGTGTTCTCTGTTATCTAATGGGTTTGTACACCCCTGGCTGTATTAAAGAAAAAGATCCATCTTTATGTCTTACTAGTAAATTGTACAACAGTGTTATGATACATGTCCTGACATACTACCCATGGCCGAGGACGTTTTTGTATTCTTTGGAAGCCAGACCTGTTGAGTTGTGTCCAGTTCTATAAAATCTTCAGTGTGTGAACAGCAGATTGACAGCAATCCAGCCAAAACATTGAAAATGACCACCAGTCCCTTGAACGGACGTGTATGGAACCTCTGCTCATAATGCAATTGGATTTTGTCAAGGCAAAATCTCTGAGCTATTATGCATGGTTAGTTGCTAATTCTGGCAATACAGAACTCATGTTTGCCTCACAATGACTGTGATTTGGTCTGACTGTTCCAATGTCCTTTACTATGACTATGTATGTTTATATGAGCAGTGGGTTCATACAGTGTCCCTTCAGCCAGAAGCAGGCCCTGTCTGCCCTAAACACCTGCTCTCCAAGCCTCAGACCAATGCAGGTTTTCTGTCCTGGTGGTCTCTTTCTCACGAAGAAACAGGTCAACTTAATTGAAGCACTGCCTTGCTGGTGTTGTGTCCTCTCTGTTCTCAAAGCATTGGTGCCATTGTGAGCATTACTGTACATCACCTCCAGGTTAATGTTAATCTTCCACTTCTGCCCCCTCACCCAGAAGTGTTGCATGCTGAATGCCCCATGTTTGAATTATTGGTTCAGCCGTTCAGGACGTTGAAATTAAACTTCAACACTTTGGAAAATGAGAGATGTCACTGTATTTGTGAGTCCTTGATGGTTGTTTTTTGGTACGTATGTGGGGGTTGGGGTTTGCAAAGTTTCTGTGGTGTGAGAGGATGAAATCAAATGACTCCACACGGATGTGGTGAGGGGTTGCAAATTAGTGGTATTGGTGGGCTTCATTAGGTATGCATATTCAAATATGTGCTTTTCATTAAACAGGTGTTTATCATTGCGGAGAGAAAATGACGTTCTACTAGAAGGCCTTGGGGGACATTAACACAAATAAATATTTAATTCCAATAGGCTACAGACCACCGAGATAAGCCTAACTTACAGATAAGAAACTGGTATCTGCAGAATGGGAAACAGTCGTTTTGGTCTAAGTCCACGACCCCTCCACAGTCAAGAAAAAGACAGAAGACGGGGGCAAGCAGCCTACCCCCACCCCATACATTCTCTTCCTCCACCCCAATGCTTCAGGTATCAACAGACCCAACAGTGGTGATAGGGTGCGGGAGGGGACGTCAGAATCGGCATAGGCTACAATCACCCTGTAAAGTTACGCGGCTGTAAGATATTTGCATGGACACGCCTATATTGTTCATTTATACTTCTCAGAAGCGCATATGTGGAACACACCTACTACCGGCACGCGGGATTATCCATTTAACAAGCTTGGCTGGAAAGTGGGTCCCGCGCCAACCAGTAGGACTGACATTCTCATAGACCAGGTAGGCAAGCTGTGTGACTTTACACATCACATTACTGAAAAATAGGCACAGTCGATTGACAGTGACAGAGGCCTACACTGTAGTGAAGGCTAACCCACAAGAGACCAAGCGACTTCGGTTTGTTGAAAATTGGGTTGTCTTTCCTAAGCAAAATGAACAAGAGCACGCGTGTTCTAACTCAGTTGTGATGGCCATTGTTTGATAAATCTAGATATGAGATGGTTACTGTAATATTTGGATCACGTCAGTAGACTGTATTAATGTTAATGTTTGCCACAAGTTTGCACATACTGCTTGCATCATCACGGTAGTGTAAGCTCCAACCGGATGTAATAATTGCCGGTGCGCGAGGGGTTCAGGTGATTTTAGTTCCAGAGGAACTATGATGCTCCGTTTTATTATTTATAGTATGCCACGTAAGCGCAACTCAGAAATATCACAGTTACTTTGGTTTAGCCATATATTTTTGTCTGTGACCTTATTTTAATTCTTACAACAAATATGCTCTAACTTTGTAGAGTTTTTATACACAAGTGGCAGACCTAGCCCATAATTATAGGCTGTGTTTATCCCGAGTTTATACTACAGGTTTGTCAAAAAAAAGTTCTAAAATACACGAATCAGCCTTACAGCTGTATTTGAGTGTGCGCCTGACGTATGTGTTCCAGCGTGGAGTGATTGCAGCAATAGGGCAATTGCACAACAGGAGCAGCATCGTCAATTGACTCCATATAGTCTATGCTTCATTGTTGCATAAGGTAGGGTAACCAATAAACACTGAGTTTACTCACACTTAAGCAGTTTCAGTAAAATATTTTGAGTTTTAAATATATGGCTATTTAGTTTCAGCTATGCAGTGGCACATTTCTCTCTTTGGCTATGCAGGCATCAAACATGACTACCCCAATCCAAATCAACAGCCCCAATGTGAGATACACAGAGAGATGCATTGAGGCTCAGTACTCCTACCAGACCACATCAGTGTCCACAGATGGGGGCGTGTACACAGTAAGTAAACAAAACATCCAATAAAAACACCAAATATTTCTCAAGGTTGTCTGAAAAAGACTTGCCATCATCTCATTTTAAGTTTCTGTTGCCATATCTGCATTTGATATTACATATACCAAACACTTTTCTCCAAAGTGACCAACTATAATCTCTAATCATCTATATTTTGGATGTTCCCCTATTTGAAGAGTTTTTAAAATTAATTCTAGCTGCCATCATAATTTCCTAAACTTTTATGGGAATCATTTGAATATCTACCGATCTACTAGAACAAAATAAATGGAACAAAGTAACTGGAATACCACGTCCACATTCTGTGTCATACTGGCCCATGCACAAACAGCTCCAGGTTCTTTAAGTTCTTGTCTGCTATGTTTTCCCATCAAGGTGACACCTTCCAGCACTGACTTCACCTTCCTCACTGAGCGGACAGTGCCCAAGCTGGGGGTGATGCTGGTGGGCTGGGGGGGAAACAATGGCACCACTGTCACGGCTGCAGTCATCGCTAACAAACTGGGCATGTGCTGGAGAACCAAGACTGGCATGAAGGTACTTGGTGCAGAGAGGGGTGGCATAGCCTACACATGAGCTGCTTCAGATGCGTCTCCTTTTTAGTTGTCTAATTCAGTAAGACTTGATTTTTGCCAATGTATACAG
This sequence comes from Setipinna tenuifilis, assembly GCA_030347295.1. NCBI lineage: Eukaryota > Metazoa > Chordata > Actinopteri > Clupeiformes > Engraulidae > Setipinna > Setipinna tenuifilis. The sequence goes on from CM059265.1 coordinate 34,007,425, forward strand.
GTATGGCTTTATAAATGATTCAAGATGTAAAACCTGTTTGGACACTTTATATAAAATACCTCTAAGTACCAACAGGTATACTTTGATCTGTTTTTGTGTGTCTTTCTGTAGATGCTTGTCTCCTGCTCTACCCTAAGGGTTAACAAGGGTTAGCAATGTGTCCAGCAGACCATACCACTATAGCCTAGTCTGTTTGCCTTTTAGGGGCATTCGCCGTTATAGGTGCTCCCCCCAACACACACACACACACACACACACACACACACACACACACTTATCTTGTCTTTTTTTTTCTCCCATGCTATTTTTATCTTCTCCCAGTGCGCTAATTACTTTGGCTCGTTACTCCAAGCCTCTACAGTGTGTTTAGGGTCCAACCTGGAGGGCGAGGTCAACGTACCTTTCCGTGATCTGCTTCCCATGGTGGACCCTAATGACATAATTTTTGATGGTAAGTAGGCTATGTTAGCTGGCCCAGTTCTAATTAAGTCATATGCAATCTGTCTCTGCATTTTAATGCAGCTGTGAGGGTGATTTCTGTGCCATTAAATTGCACATTACTGTGTCATCAATGCATCTACACACCCTAACGTGGTCATTTTAAACAGGAAGTGTGAGCTGTGCCAGATCAAATAGACTTATTAAAGTTTATAATAATAATAATACTAATACTAATAATGCTACTACTACTGCTAATAATAATAATAATAATAGTAATAATAATAATAATAATCGTAATAATAATAATAATAAGTCTTTACTTGTGTACTACATTTCATTCAAAGGATGTAGCTCAATGTGCTTCAACAGTTTGGCAAAGGAACACAGGACATATGATTAACACACATTGATGAGTTGATGTGTATGTTGTCTAGGGTGGGACATCTCCTCCTTAGACCTGGGCCAGGCCATGAAGAGGGCAGAGGTGCTAGACTGGGCTCTACAGGAGCAGCTGCAGCCACACATGAGCCAGTTAAAGCCCAGGCCCTCCATTTATATCCCAGATTTCATTGCTGCGAATCAGAGCCACAGAGCTGACAACATCCTCCAGGGAACCAAAGCAGAGCAGGTACAAGTTGGAGCCTATTCATTGGATAATGCTTTGCATTTGATGCACTGCATCATTACCTAAGGACTGTGGTGTGATTTTAAAGTGCCTGTTAAATTAAATTAAGTACTGTGTAAAAGCCTGTGATTCAAATGGATGTCTTTGTCTTTTAACACAGGTGGCCCAACTTAGGAGGGATATTGTGGACTTTAAGCAGAAGAGTGGTGTGGACAAGGTTATAGTTCTGTGGACCGCCAACACTGAGAGATTCTGCGATGTCGTAGCCGGTGTTAACGACACTGCTGAAAATCTGCTCACAACCATCCAGGTAGAGTATGACAACATCATAGTGCCGTTCTCCATTTACTACAGGCAGGAACACGGATCAGTTCTTTCATGACGGCCGTAAATGAGGACACAGCACATCACTGCAGCATGTGTTATATGGTCAGATAAACACACACAAACACACACACACACACATATACACTACAAAGTCTCTGGATCAGATAACATAAAAAGTAGTAGTACTACTTTTGTAAGTCCCGTTGGATAAAAGCATCTGCCAAATGCAATGTAATGTAATACTAGAAGCACTAGAAGATCACTGCCATCCTCACCCACAACAATACGGCTATATTAGTATTATCAGAATACCTTGAGTATAAGGGAGTAACAAATTAAGTTTATTGTGTCATTTTAGGCAAAACCAGGAAAACCAATCAAAACATGCTTTGGACATAGATTAAATGCTTTGCTGATTAATTGTCTGTTTCTGTGCTTGCCTCTCTCAGAAAGGAGGGGAGGTATCTCCCTCCACGCTTTTTGCAGTGGCCAGCATTCAGGAGGACTGTGCATACATTAATGGTTCTCCACAAAATACATTCGTTCCTGGTGTAATCGAGCTGGCCATGCAGAGGGGTGTCTTCATTGGTGGAGATGACTTTAAATCTGGCCAGACCAAAATTAAGTCTGTTCTTGTAGACTTCTTGGTCAGTGCAGGAATCAAGGTAATTTTGAACGGTCTTCTGGCAAAGCTACTGATATTTTTGTTTATTAAGTCAGAGTTTTTTCCCAGCCTATAATTTACCAACACCGCCCAGAAATTAAGACGCACAACAATTTTAAAAGGATTTCAAAAGCCTCCTGACATGCAACTCTGAATACTTTTATTCCTCTTGCCGGCTGCAGCCAATGTCTATTGTCAGCTACAATCACCTTGGCAACAATGACGGAATGAACCTATCAGCTCCACAGCAGTTCCGGTCCAAGGAGATCTCCAAGAGTAATGTAGTGGATGACATGGTGCAGTCCAACCCCGTGTTATACAGCCCTGGGGAGAAACCAGACCACTGTGTGAGTAGCAGTGACAACCAGATTTTGACAAAGTGCTGTGCAAGCCTCAGAGGGATTAGGGTGGTTGGGTTTACTGGTCGGTTAGTTGGGGTTTTCCAAACATAACAACAACTGATTTTTTTATATATCATTTTTTAAAAATGTCTTTAAGCTTAACTGTTGCAATTGTGTTCTTTGGTTTCAAGTCAGTATGTCTGTTCAGACCAAAGGATTTCAAACTAACAGCTACAGCATGTAATTCCAGTCAAAGTACTGTCATGTCATTCTGTGTTGTTTGTAAACAAGAAGGGGGTTATGCAATACCCAGATGTTGTGTGCATAATGTTCATAAGTGCGTCTTTAATGTTCAGGTGTGGGGAATCATGTATACTGGCAGCTTGTGACCATGTGCTTGTTTGCCAGGTGGTGATCAAATATGTGCCATATGTGGGCGACAGCAAGCGTGCCATGGACGAGTATGTCTCTGAGATAATGATGGGTGGGACTAACACCATTGCTATTCATAACACCTGTGAGGTTAGCCCGCCCACAAACACATCTCCAGTGGTGTCCAAAGCTATGCATTTGTAATTACATTTGGATTTAGGAAGCCTCCTGTTTCATTGTCAGTTGTCCCTGCTCCTTCCTAGGACTCCTTGCTAGCTAGCCCGATCATCTTGGACCTGGTCATCCTCACAGAGCTTTGCCAGAGGATCACCTTCTGCACAAAGGACGACCCCAGTTTCCAGAGCTTTCACAGCGTGCTGTCTCTTCTCAGCTTCCTCTGCAAGGCCCCTCTTGTCCCACAGGGGGCACCGGTAGTCAACGCCTTCTTCCGCCAGAGGGCTTGCATTGAAAACATCATGAGGTCAGTCCACAGCTGGCCAGTGTGATAGGGTTACTCCTCCAAAAATCACATGTAGGCACTCAAATGCACAGTCTCATACGAAGCACCTAAGTCCTGCATACACATATTGGTTATATCTATTAGTGACTCACTTGCATGCACACACACACACACACACACCCCAATTCACACACACACACACACACACACACACACACACACACACAGGCTTATTTTAGGTCAACAGTCCCGTAGTAAAAGATAATAATGTTTCTGGGACACTGCAATTAATGCGACACATGTCTCAAAGTAGGCTTTCTCTGTCTGTGTTTTTAGGGCATGTCTCGGTCTGCCGCCACAGAACCACATGCAGCTGGAGCACAGGATGCAGAGACCTCTCCTGCTGAACCACGGGGAGCACATTCCCAATGCAGTGGCCACTAATAAAAACAAACGTGTCCACCCCAATGGATTCCACTCTTTACACTGCGCTGGAGTCAACGGGCAAAAAAGGGACAAACCAAGCATAGACTAGATAAGAGATGTTGTGGATTTGTATCAGTTTATAAATTAAATAATTGTGGTAAGACAGGCATGTATATGTGTGTGTGTTTTAGGTTAGTCCCTTTTGACCATATAACAGCTACTTTAAATATTTTGTGATATTTTTATTACACAATATTAAATATGCAACTTACTTGAATATGTCAATGGCTCTTTTTGTTGCTTTGCAAAAAACAAACAACAAAACAAAACTGCACGGTGATGTAATGATGATAATGTGATGTTGATCTAACAAAGGTATTGTTTATTTCAACTACATATTTGCTTCCATTTTTATAAACGGATAGGGTTTAAATTGGTAAAATAAATATCAAGTTGTCTCGGTGCCCGTGTTTTGTGGATTGTTTCCCTTACTGCGTCCATAGCAACGAGCAACCTCCTTGCAATATTTTTCTCTTGCAAGTCCTAGATTAATTCTAATCAAACGTCTGACGTGCATTTGCCAGAAATCCTCATCATTGACAAGGATCTACCGGCACTGCAGGTTCACTAGAAAAAGAAATCCGCCAGTGATAGAGAAAGAAGTCAAATACAGTTCACGGGAATTTTCGATGCGGTCACTACACTGACTCACTTCCGCTGGTACCGAGAAATATGGCGGACAAGCGGCGCTCAGGAGTCTCCACGGTGATGTCTGACTCAAAAGCCACTACCAAAGCAGAGACGGATCAAGATTTCTTATCTCAAGCAGGCGTGGGAGTTTTACTTCGAGGTGCATTGCTTAAACTCGTAGAAGCTAGATCGGAAGACCCCATTGGTTTCCTGGCTGAGCACTTCAGCAATTTAGCATCCGAAACGGAGAACAGTCCGGTTGGAGGCAGTGATGGGGAGCATCACAGTAATGTGCTGGAGCAGCAGCAGCTTAGCCGAGCCTTGTGGCACATTGGTCTAGCGCATCATTCGCAGAGGTAAAGGAATTTATTCTAAACTCAAACTAAGTCCTTTCAGATATATCCATATGTAGTCTCACATACGTCTAGCCTATAGCCTAGCCCACTATCAGATTATCAGATGGTGCAGCGAGAAACAGCTTGACGTTCGTTTAAAACAGGCGTCATTCTGTTCTCCCTTGATTTTTTTTTTATTTTGTAAGCACTCGAATAAAATACTTAGAGATGTCTTTAAGATGTGTCAGTCAATTTTTGTCAGTAGTTCCCACAAGGAGTGTAGACGTTGGCTGATTAAGACATCCTTGCAGAGTGGGCAGTAACCTAAATGTTTGGTGATTATGTTAGTGATCTCATGTGTTCTACTCTGTCATCACCAGATCAGCATTTAACAGCAACACACGTGTAGCTTATGACCTCCTGATGCAGAGTGGGTCTCGACGCCGTGGTGCAGGAGGTGTCAAAGGGCGTGTGTACACAGAGCTGCTGCGAGGCTTGTGCAGTGAGGGCGGCCTGTCTGTCACCGCCTCAGCCCCGCTTTTGCAGCGCATCCGCTGCCACGACCACGAGGCCGTGCCCTTCGAGCTCTTCCGGCAGGGCGTGCTCACCTGTGCCGTGTTCACAGACTACATCCGCAAGTCCCAGTGTCTGTACGCGGCCGTCAGCAGCAGCCCTGAGCGGGCTGCCGACAGGGCACTGTGCCAGGCAGTGCTGGGGACGCTTCAGGAGGCCCTGGAGACCACCTCGGCCTGGACTGACGTGGCCCGCTACCTGGAGGCCAGCGTGAAGATCTCCCCCTGCAAGCTGGCCCAGGCCATGGCAGAGGCCCAGGGGCCTGACGGCGGAGGAATGGGCCCCACCATGGACGCACAGGAGTTTGAGGACAGTGCTGCGAAGCTCTTCCTTGCCAGAGTGCGCATTGTGTCATAGACAGAGACAGTGACACTTAAGCCAGACAAAAACAGGCTGCAAGATGTAGTAGACTATATCAGAGGGGTGTGATGAAGGCAGGTCAAAGACAAAGCTGTTTTCCCTTCATTTTGTGTTATGAACAGATGTTTACCTCACCTGCCTATGTGTTTTTTTTTTAAAACACTGTGGGGATCATATGTTGCATATATTAATGTAGTTAATTAAACAATGTACTGATGTCAGAAAGGCGTCAACATTTAGATAAAATTACACCTTCAGTATCTCACAGATTGCCTGGATATGTTACACTGTTTCTCAATGTGACCTTCCACTGTTACTTTGATTTTTACATAAACGTGACACAACTGGAATCTGTTCCTTAAGCTACAGTACATTGGGTGCATGGACAAGGCACCTAAGTCAGGAGTTTTAAGTAAAGTTTGAGCAAAGCAGAGAAGATTGCACTAAAGAGTCTTTTGGCATGCAGTGTTTGACATTTGAACTATAAAGGAAATGAACTAAATGAAAATGTACCTTTTTTATTTCCTTGATATTTTCAGTCAGTGAATATTTTTTCTTCGGGGAAAGATACTGTGGGAAGCAGATAAATGACAAAGTATCAATTTGCCACTTACTTGTAGCTCCTCAAACCCTCCATTTAATTCACTTACAATTGCTTGCAACATCCAGTAGAGGTCACTCTAAACACTGCTGGCAGTGTCAGTGCTGTGGCGACCACTGCCAGCTCTCTTCAGGTTTGACTGCAATGATTCAGATGGTAAAAACAGCCCTAGCTCATTTTTTGACAGTTTTTTGACATTATCTTTAGGGTTAAAGGCAGAAGCGCTAGAAAGGTTTTGCTCAAATTGATCTTTGGTTATCTGGAGGAGGTTAGAGCCACTGAATGTTTCAGTTCTCCAAAACATTTCCGCATTTGAACCTTGCACCTCTGACTGAAGAGTATGGAAATGTAGATGAAGTGAGTAACTATTATTTTGGGTTTATGTAACCTATTATCATAATAAACTACAATATACTGTTTTTATTTGAAGACGTTTAGTGTTTTCCCTGCTTAATTATCCCATTGCGTCTAGAAAACACAATCTAATTTTCCAAACAAATATCCACTATAACTGAGTCCTCAATCAAGTCTTTCTTCAGGTCTTTTTTTGTTTATGCAAACCTGCTTAGTATTTGCACTAAACTCTTATGTAATGTAGGTCACTTTGGCTTTGTGAAGCCTAGCAGGTTTCAGTAAACAATGGAGTTCTCTCTGTGTATCTTGACACCAGGAAATAATGGGAAAGGGTTATGGACACAGGCCTGGCATTGAGGACGCTCATGTGACTTAGTGGTAGTCAAATCAGCTGCCAGGCTGCCACACTATTATATCAAGGCTATTTGTGTCTCTTCCTGGGGCCATTCCAGCAAGCTGCTGGCTCTGCTAGTGTAGCATTTAAGGAGACACATCCTGTGTGTGTGTGTGTGTGTGTGTGTGTGTGTGTGTTTGTTTTAGTAGTCAGACATTGTGTTAACTGCCCTGTGCTGCTCAATTGAATGTAGCAGCTCTCTTAGGAGGTTTTATCTTTCAATTCTACCTCATGTATTCTGGAAGTCTTCAAATGTGTGACATTTTGTTCAAGTTTGTGACATTATCGTGAGTTTTTATTGTGAATTTTATTAACTGATTTTTCTGTCTGTTGCTGTTGTTTATTACAATCTCCCTCTTTGAGCACAGTTAAGCCATAATTGATGAAATACGCATATTGAGGAGGAGCACACAGGCTTCTGGCACTGTGGGTTAGGAGGCTTTTGTGCAGCAGCACAAACAAACATACAGGCCCCTTGTTTGCCACAGACTGCAGTCCAACTGCAGAGAGGCCAGGCCACACAGTGTCCTCATTATCAATCTTAATGAGGCTCCATGTGTAAATAATTTAGATGGGTGTTCATTACATTTCTTGTTTGGAGGGACTAAGAAGAGACACGCTGACCTGACTTTCACAAATGGGTTTGCTGTGCACTAGTGACAAGTAAGATCATTCTGAGACCCAATCTGTCCAGGTGCCAGTTTAATCAACCTCTGACCAAAACTGTTTTTAATTCAGCAGCCATCTTCAAAACAGCAATGCACTGATATAAAAGAGAGCATAGCAAAAGGTCAATGCACTAAGATAATAATCAGATGTGTCACTGCACTGTTTGACCACTGTTTGATTACTAGTGCAGAGAGTCTTTTTTTCAATAGGGAAGTGCTAACCAAATACAACGAGCAAGCAACACTCCCTCTGCAAACACAGGAGCCACACATAACCATTAAGATGGAGGACCACCACTGATCCAAACCAAGAGCACTTAACAATTCATATCTTCCTCACATTTCTAGGCTGGATTCCACCCTTCTGTGCAAAGGTTTTCTACATGTTGTTCTTCTGTGACCTCCAAGGAAGAGGGTGGGTGTGCTCTGAAGGACACCTCGGCCAAGATTAAGAGATTCAGAGTGTGAATGTGCAAAGGCCTGTGGCGAGATATATTTATAGAAGTCTGACATTTGATTCACACATGACCGGTTTGCGCATTTCACACATAGCTAAACTTTTCTGACACCTTATTATTATTATAAAGTGTGCTGTTTCCCCCCTTAATTTTATTAGAACAAACAGTGGAACTAAAAGACAAAATCTGACTTAAGAAAACATTTATTATAAAAATAGACAATGATTGTGATGAGTTATTACAGCTTGATTAGAATGTATGCTGTAAACAGGACAGAATGAGACCAGAGACTTTATGTTGAAATGTAAATTACCTAAACAAAATGACACATGATCAGAGATGTAAGCATTCCAATTTAACTCTTGTCTCCTAAACTTGAATTAATTTAACAGAAACTAAATCTACAATCACTAACATCTCACTTACTACGTCCTCAAATCTGAAGACACCATTGTTTCTACCGTTAAGGGAGCTTGTATGACTTGTAAAATATGTTCCCTGTCCAATGTAAAGAATGTAAAAAATCAGCAATTTGCTATCAGTGGCCCACTGTGTATCAATTAAAGTATTCAATACTGAGTATTTCGGCATCATGTAAGCACATAGCAACTGCACTTTTTAAAACGTCCCCCAGGGAAACAGCATTTAAATGAATCAGACCATTTTTACTGACCATTGTGAAGTGATTTTCTTTTTAAACATATTCATTACTGACATGACCAACCATAGAAATAAGACAAATAATACAAACAAAGATAAAAAAAGATGTGCAAAATGATTGTGTGAATGATCAGATGCCTAACCTAACTATTCTGCTTGATGCTATCTAACAGAAGATTTTGTTTACAAGAAGGGCACAACCTAGGCAGTTGTGCTTCCAGGGGAAAAAAGGCACAAAAGTAAAATTTAGTGAACATGAAGTCTGACACAGATTCTCTCAACAGCAGTAGTGCAAAAAGCATGATGAGGCAAACAAACAAAGAAGTGTAACCCAGATTCTCAGAACAATGTTTGTCCCTCAACAGCCACTTAAAACAGTGAAATAACTGGCTCAGACTAAGCTGGTACCTACACTGAGAAAGACATGGCATCGGCACCAGACAGCTCAAAATGTCAGTGCCATTTTTAAGAATAAAAAAAAAAGGATAATCGATGACCAACCCAATTGTGCAAAGGCAATGACCACATTCATCACTTTTGTAAAACAATTTCAAGACAGTTGTGTATTTTTGGGATGTAATACAAAGCTACCCGTCATGAAAGCTGCCTGAGACACCTCTGAGAATCTCTGTCTCCAGCAGAGGTGTGTTACTAGCTGACTTGATAAAAAGAACAAGGACGAATGGTATGAGGTGGTTGTAATAGGGTTACAGGTTTAAGGTTGGACCGACTTCTCTCGGGGTATGCAAGGTGTTTAAGGGGGCTGGGAATGTGTCAGAGTGGGGTTGCGAGGTGGAGTGAGGGGTTGAGGTTAAGTGGGTGGAGCAGGCAGAGGAGGAAGGCCACTGTTAACCTGGAACCGCGTCTCATCAGATATCCCATACTGCTCCAGAGGATCCTGGGGAACAACAGAGGAGGGCATGACAACCAGTCTCTACCACCACGGGCATCATCCTTCAACCACATTACCAAATAAAAATGTATATATATTTTTTTCTTTCTTTACCTTGCCCGTAAGTCGATGGATCTCAGTGCGATAGAAGATCAAGTTCTTGCGCATGAATTCATAGCTGTGAAAATATTTTAAAAAAATACCTTATTGCTTACATAACAAAACTTTATGAAACTAAACTGTCTCATGAAAACTCTGCAATGAACATACCTAGCTTTGATGATGGAGTCTATCCAGTCAAGGCACTGTTCCTGGCTGTCACACTCAAACAAATACTTTCTCTCAGCCTCATCCAGGAAAGCTGGAAAAGTTGCAAATGCCTTGCATTATATGTACGTAAGCATTGCCTACATAACACCAGGAGCCCTGATCCGATTTTAAACTTACCTATTGAAAAGGCTAGATCATCTTCTCTCTCTACCCGACACTGCTCCAACAAAAGGGCTCCGAGAGGCTATCAAGAGAAAGCACATACCGAAGAGGGTAACGTTAATCATTTAGGGTGCAGTTCAGAATCCTGCAGTGACCTTTAGCTACAGTTGATCATCCACTTATATTCAGCAATCTGAATGACGGCTGTCGGCGATTCTCACCTCCTCCTCGTCGGTGCGAAAGTAAAACAGGAAATTCACAATCAGTTTCACCAGTCTCTTTTTAACAACTGCCGGACAGAAGACAGTAAAGTTATAAAAAAAACTAGCAACTGCTTGGCATGCATTGTATATTTGATAATGATGCTACAGTTACAGCTTAAAAAAAGTTCTTACCGTCTCCTTTTTTTGGTCCCCTCATTCCCAGCTCCGCAGCCCGCTCGGAGGGCTGACGGCTTAATGAAACAAGCTCCTTTTCGTTAAAGCGCATTGCGACAGTTACTGGTAAACTTAATCGCTCGCTAACTACATACGCGTATGCATTTCCTCCCTAAATTGCAACAAAATGTGGCTCAGCCCAAGTGTCGATGAATCTGATCTTTACACGGACAAATGCAACTAGCCATCATACCCAGCTGGGCGAATCGAATTGCTAGTTAACCTGTCCTTGTCCTTGCTAGCTACTTAGCAAAGTCTTCCCCCCCAAATCACCTTGTTAGGGTTTTGGACAGCGTTAGCAGTTACTTATTAAACCAGTCAAAAAACACAGTTGATGAATATGGTTCCACAGCAGTCGGGGTCCCTTCAGAAAAAAAGACCGCAAATGCGAACGCGAACTGCCTTCAGACGCGTCGGACCTTCTGGTAGTTGTTTCACATTACTGTGCGTGGAACAACCCACACCCACCCCAGCCAAGCCCGAATCATATGGCCTGTCTGAACCACAGACTTACCCACTGGCTATCGAGAGCTGCACTGTCAACGATGGGGGGCGTGTTTGCTCATGGCTACGAAGTTATACAGGAGTGGGTCTAAGGTTGTAAACTAACCCGAGCGATTAATTGGCTTTTTTGATTACCTACATGAAAAATATGTTGCCGGGAAACCGATGTGATTTAAGTATTGACAAGCTAGCTTTGTTGATCAACTTTAACCTCTTTCAACTTTAAGAAACCGGAAAAGGAAGTAAGCCTCAGTTTAGGCATGCGCAGTCCGACGTTTGCAGCGGCAAACGTGAGCAAGACGGTTAGCTCACTTGATCTCCTTGTACAGATCATCTGGTACTTTAAAGGTGAGGTGTTTTTATTAATATTCACATATCGAACGTGAGCCTGAATGTAATTTTCTTTACAAATATTAAGTAGTATTAGGTAATCTACAATTGCGTGTAGCTAGATTTATCAAGCAAGTTAGCTAGCTAGCTAACTCGTCCATTCATTTAGATACCACACTGTGTACCCCAAGCTAGCCAGCAGTAATTTTAACTCTGGTTTTTTTTTTACGTTGCTAAACTTGTTATATTTGTGTTGCGTTTTAGATATTGCACATTTTGTTACTAGTGCTTGGTCTAACTACACAGGAAACTTTATTTAACAATACCTACATCTTCACAACCATATACTAGCTAACTTAGCTGATGTTAGCATAACAGGTTATATTGTTTTATTGGTATTGCTGTAGCCCTAAGTGCATGTAACTTGTTTATGTTGCAACTAAAAACTTATACAAACAAGTATTATACAAGTATACAGACTGTTTAGCGAAACACTCATTGGTTGTTGTATTATTGGCAGGTTGTTTTTTCGAGACCTCATTGTCATACACAACCGTAGTTTATCTGGTGGAGAGATTATCCTGCTGCCAACATGGACTTCCAGCACAGAGCTGGCGGTAAGACGGGCAGCGGTGGAGTGGCCTCCGCCTCGGAGAGCAACCGAGACCGCAGAGAACGCTTACGGCAGTTGGCTTTGGAGACTATCGACATTAACAAGGACCCCTACTTTATGAAAAATCACTTGGGATCTTACGAATGCAAACTCTGTCTCACTCTACACAACAATGAGGTAAGAGAGACCGTATGTGTTCGTGCAGCATTTGTTATCTATGATTATCGTGAGTTGTTTGAGTACTTATTGTGAAATTCTATTTCAGGGCAGCTACCTCGCTCACACACAAGGCAAGAAGCATCAGACCAATTTGTGAGTGGATAACTGTTCACCTTACCACACAATAAAGGTCTATATCTTTCCCGTGACCATATCCTAAAGTACTCATCACTATTTTTCTTCGTCCTCGTTAGGGCCCGGAGAGCGGCCAAAGAGGCAAAAGAAGCTCCAGCACAGCCTGCACCTGAAAAGGTCAAGGTCGAGGTCAAGAAATTTGTTAAAATTGGTCGACCAGGATACAAAGGTACATCCCCCTTGTTCTCATGTGCTTTCATACCATATTTTGGTCCAGTCGCAGGGTCTCAATATCTGTGTTTTCTTCAACAGTTACAAAGCAGAGGGACCCAGAGAGTGGGCAGCAGAGCCTTCTGTTCCAGGTAGCTCACTACTCACTGTGCATATTGAAATGACATGTCAGCTGAGTGTGGATATCCACTGTTCATACTGCATCATCTTCTCCCTTCACCGTTAAGATTTAGTATTGTATGATAAGTACTTTGGGTTGCATTGGGGGCTGTACACAGTGCAGGGTTTTTTTTCTTTTCATTGCCAGGCGCTTGAATTCAGTTATTCCTTTACTGAACAATGAGGCCGCAAAACTGTTTAAACATTGCAAGATGTCTTGCTGTTTTTTTTAGTGAGGCGCGTGCAAGCAAAAAGCAATGCTTCAAAAATGCTAGGCAATCAAAGTTTTGTGTGGTTTTTTTTTTCAACAACTGGCTCTTGCATTGCTACAACAATTTGCTCTCAGCTGAGTTCCAAATGTCAATGGCAAAATAGGACTGTATGTAGCTTCAAATGATTCGCTGATATGTCACGGCTTTGTGTTGTTTTTAAGTACTCAGATTTTGGAATACTAGCGAAAAAGGTTCACTGTGAACAGCCCCTAAAGTTATTGTATTCATTGTTGATGGGTACCCCCTCATGCTGACAACACCAGTATTTAATATGATGGATATCCATGCAGTTGCACTTAAATGGTCTCTCTTCTGCTGTCAGATTGATTATCCAGAGATAGCAGAGGGTATTGGGCCTCGGCATCGCTTCATGTCGGCCTATGAGCAGCGCATCGAGCCACCAGACCGTCGCTGGCAGTACCTTCTCCTGGCAGCAGAGCCCTATGAGACCATTGCTTTCAAGGTTGGTTGGTCCACTGCTATGGGGAATATTTCTGATTAGTGTTGTTGAATAACCATAGCCGTCACCTCAAAATACAATATGGTAGTCTGCTGATGAATGACTGTAGATCTTAAAGAGTTTTGGAAACTGCATCCCTGTATGAAAGGGTGAGGTTATTTTTATGGATGGGTCTTTTGGTGATGGTGTAGTTTTTAACCAGTATTTTTGTATTGACTAAAGGTTCCTAGCAGAGAGATTGACAAGGCAGAGAGCAAGTTTTGGACCCACTGGAACAAAGAAACAAAGCAGGTAAGCTGCTATTACAACTTCCTACTCCATGCCTATTCAGAGTTCAGTGTGTGTTATTCTTCTGTATTCCTCAGTAATGTTCATGTTGTATCTTTCCTACAGTTCTTCCTGCAGTTCCACTTCAGGATGGAGAAACTCACGCCCATGCCCAGCGGTCCTGTACCCCCCATGGGTGTGAAACGGCCACCCCCTCTTATGAGCAACATGGAGCCCCGGCCGCCCAGCGACCCCATGCCTCCCCCTCCCCCGGGTGGCATGCCCATGCCCCCTTTGCCCCCCGGGGCACCAGGGCCCCCACAGATGCCCCATCAGATGGGTGGCCCTGGGATGCCGCCCCCAGCGCCTATGCCCCCGATGATGAGACCTCCTTTGCCCACAGACGGACCAGGAGGGATGCCTCCACCTCCTCCAAACTCCTGAGGACACACAGAGGGATAGGGAAGTGCCTCAGTTTGCCTCATATGTATGATATTACGTTTCCTGACTTTTCTTTTCTTTTTTTGTTTGTTTTTCTTCTGAGATTTATGTAAGTTATGGTCATGAATCATACCGTAGCTGGTTAGGTGGAATACACCTCTGAAAACAATGTTTTTTTTTTTAAAGATGTTAACGGAGAAAAATAATGGAAAAATTACTTCCTGCCCCAGGACTCGACTCGCACGGGAGTGAGAGACTGTTTTGCTCCGTTCTTGCCACAATACCATGACATGAATGAATCTACATTTAAAATATTCATGATAATATTTTTTATATTGATATTGGAAATTTGTAATTAATTTGGTGGGTCTCACCAAAGAGACCCTGTGCAAACTTTTTATCATTAAAACAGTGAAGACAAGTATTATTTGGTGTGGTGTGTAATACTTATACTCATACGGAAATGTGCCCTATTGTTAGCCCAGTACAAGCTTACCTTTAACAGTGTTAACTCTTGTTTTTAAAGGTAGTTTCAAAGATGACCAGCTGGCAACAAATTGGTATTGCTTTGGGAGTTAGATGCAGAGTAGTCTAAAATTTTGTGTACTTTGATACTGGAAATGAAGCTTTACAAGTAGACATTCATATTACATTTATTGATACAGACTATGTAAGTTTGTACACTTTCATTCACTCACAGTTTTTAGCAATGGCTTATAGGCTGATTCTGGTTCATGGTTTACACATTCCAAGCTATATCTACCAGATTAGTCAGAGATACAACAATTAAGTCATGAAATCTTTTCTGTTAACACGTCAAACGTGCTTTTGAGTTATGACTGACATAACTGGATCCCTTTTATGTTTCTGGATATAAAGGCAAAAAAAATATCAACAATTCAGCAATATGGTTCTTCATCCCTGGTCTGGTCTTACAGGGAGTTCTGATCTTTATGTTGAGAACTTCAGTGTGGGGCAAGTAAAGCATACACTGTAAGTTTCCTTAATTCAGCCCTTGCACTGAAAATCCAGCTGCCCCTGCTTGAAACCACTCATTGCAGTCAGTGTGATTATAATGCTCTCTCCGTGCCACTGCCAACTTCAGTCAGATATGTGGTACAGGGAGACTAAAACCCACTGATACAGGGGGACAAGGTCATCTGGCACTGAGGGGTGGAGTGGTGCCTCGAGTGGTAAACAGTGGTATTGCAAGCTCAGAATCTTGGTAGTTTGCTGTGTACTGTCACTGTACCCAAAGGTGGACATGGTAATCGACTATTTCACTCCTGTAAAAAGAACTTCACATGGCTTTCTTCTTCACCTCTTTCCCTTTGGGCTGGTTTTGTTTTTCCTTTACATCTTTTGCCTTTTTCTGTATTTTCTTTGGTTTCTGCTCCTCTTCATCTTCCGGTTCTTCCTCATCCTCCTCTTCTTCTATCTTCTTTGCCCTCTTCTTATGTTCTTGTTTCCCTCTCGCTCTCTCCTCCTCCTCCTCCTCCTCTCCCCTACTGCGCTTCCTCCGCCTGTCTCTCAGGCTGCCCTCGCTCTTCTTCAGCAGTGACTTTCCTGGCGGAAGGCTTCTGTGCCTCAGGCTCCTGCTGGGCTTTTCTTGGGCCCCTCGCTTCTTCCGGCCACGGCCTTTTTCCTCTTCGTCATCATCATCATCAGCCAACCACCAGAGGAGGGTGTCCCACAGTGAATTCTCTGGCTGAAAAAGAAACAAACAATTGATAAACACTTGGGGAATAAATGTTCTTTACTGGTACAGTAAGTCTAGTTCAGGAAAAAGTAACAGTTCTAAAAGTTTCATGGAAAACACAAAACTTTCCAAGTAAAGCCAAACTAAAAAAAACACTCATTCTCAGTTATTACAGATGATTCAGCGTTTTAATCTCTGTTTCTTTCCTGTTACTATCCCACTGAATCGTTGCTGTTTTGAAAAGGAGTGGTGCTTTCTCACGTGCCTCAGGCTCACGGTGATGCTTCTTCAGGCCACTGTGCCTCAGACTTAGCCCGCTCTCCTCCTCCTCTTCTTCGACCACATCTCTACGGCCTCGCAATGTCTCTGCGGTCACAACAGCGCCATTACATTACATTACATTGCATTTGGCAGACGCTTTTATCCAAAGCGACTTACAAAAAAAAGCGCCACAGTATTAACATCTGTTTTAAAAAAGCACCTCTGTAGTCATGCAGACGCCCAGCCATGCTAACTACTGCAGCTGTAACTGGGGTAGACAAAACAAACAAACAAAAATTGCAACATTACTTACTAGTTGGAAAACTAGTTGGAATACTTTTAATGAAAAAAAACAACTGATAAACCGATGTTTCAGTCAGGCAGACCTTCAGTGTTATGCATGTTATTGGTTTAACCCAAGTTGAAGCCAGGGATAAAGCAGTAACTGTGGTATACCCCTTTAAGGTGTATAGGCCTTTCCTAACCTGAATGCACCATTGAGGCTACAACATGACTTGAGAAGCTACTTGCTTGCACTGTAGCTCAGTGGTTAGTTAAAATGACAGCACAAATGTAGGCATGGATATTCAACTCGTCCCTTTTGAATTACACAGGTCATCAGTATGGCTATGGCACAGGCCATTATCATGCTGTGTTGTGGTGTCCCATCACACACCATGGAGTCTTTGGAAGCCGGATGTGATGACCAGTATGGTAATGGCTATAAACAGACAACGGTTCAGCGTCACACCCTGGAATGGCACCTCCACCTGGGACAGGCTCTGCATAGATAAGGCCTTCCGTAGACCTGACACTGGGACACACACACAAACAAACACAAACAAACACACACACACACACACAGGTTACGAAAATAGCATAAATGGATCTATCAAATTATTTAGTTAATGCAGACAAATTGGTTTACGTATAGAAAATGACTGATTAGTTTGGGGATTTTTCGTTTGTTTTTTACATTCGCTATATTTAACACTTTCAGGCTTTAAACAAAAGCCACTTACAGTACAGCAAAACATTTCCAACATTATTCCAGGTGTGCTCCGTTACATTAAAGACAAGAAGATTAACATATTTTCATGCATTTGATGTTGATGGTGAGTCTGACTGAGTAAAAAGTTAATGGAAGGAGGTCACAGAAAGCAGACATACTTGCACTGGTTCTGGAGGAAGAGGGCTCTCTGGGAATAGTTTTGGGGACTTGCTGAGGAACTGGGGGGTCCTGTGAGTGGAGAGACAGAGAATTAATAACCACAATCCAGACACAATGAGTTCAGGATTGCTGTTCCGCACAATACATCTACTTATACACCCAACATGCCATTGAATTATGGTTGTCATAGTGCCTCACAATATTCCTTTTAGCACTATTGTAAACAACAGTGCAAACCTATTCATGGTATTTGGTGAAGTGGTAATATCTACAATTTTTGTTTACTTCTGCGCTTTCTATTCCACTTTGTGTTGCCATTTGTACAGAACTATATGTGAAATCTAAAACACCAATTTAAAACTTCTATACATTTGCTAAAGCTTTAAGAGTTACAATGCTATATCATATTCGAAACAATATCCCATTAGATAACATAAGTAACCTACCTCTCTCATTCGCCTCTGTGCATACATTTCTGCAAAAGAACAGAGGTGAGAAGTGACAAGTAGTAAGAAGAAATTAGTTTATTTGTATGTCTGTCAACTACTCTTCCCTCATTCTCTCTCTGTCATTCTCTCTGTCATTCTCTCTCTGTCATTCTCTCTGTCATTCTCTCTCTCTCTCTCTCTCTCTCTCTCTCTCTCTCTGTGCAAATGTGACTGTGAGCGCGTGTGCTGTTACCGGGAGCTGAGCATGCATACCCTGCTGATGGAGACCGGGTTCATATTACTATTGCTTGGTGTGACTATACAAAAGTATGCAACCAATGTCAGCTCAGGCCATTCTGATGTATAATTAGACACCACTGCCTTTACCTCCTGAAATAGCATCACTGCCGCCTGGCCTACTCACATTAACGCTCAAGGCAGGCTTTGTTTGAAAGACACCTTGACCCACGGGAGGGTGTGTGTATGTGTGTGTGTGTGTGTCTGTGTGTTCCTCACTCAACACACAGAACACTTTAAGTCATGTTAGCCAGATGGCTAGTCATGTTTGCACACAGAGACATGTTGTGTTAGCGTTTAGGGTGTAGCTGGTTTCCTGTACCTGGTCTGCGTGCCTGTCTAATTGGTTTAGGAGGGGGCGCTTCTTGGA
The DNA here is from genome assembly GCA_030347295.1 of Setipinna tenuifilis. Taxonomy (NCBI): domain Eukaryota; kingdom Metazoa; phylum Chordata; class Actinopteri; order Clupeiformes; family Engraulidae; genus Setipinna; species Setipinna tenuifilis. The sequence goes on from CM059265.1 coordinate 34,025,732, forward strand.
GGGGGGTACCAAGTTCTTCCTCAAAAGTCTCAAAAGTGCTCTCCTCCATCCCTGCCCTGGGGAGTGGGAAGGGGGTAAGGGGCCGGGGTACAAATGAGAGATAACTACTGAGGAAAGGTCTGTATGTTTCTTCCCACATATTTAACAAAGCTACATTGACAAGTCAGACTGAAGGCTACTCAAGAAACATAGTTTACCCACAAATCTGGACAAAACCAAGCGGAAAACCTCCAAACGCAGGGGTGCTACAGTTTTATTGCCAGAAACGAATGTATGCTAATATACCCAGGTGTGGATAACAAAGGTCAAGAAAGGCATTTTCTTTGGAATAGCCTTCAGTTTCAGTCCACATCTGTTGCAGAGATAGTTTGGCTTGCTAGTGTTCAACCTCTGAGGAAATGCCAGTCCATTACTACCTCTACTAATGTGGTTATTTGAAGAAAAAAAAATTCCCCAGTCTCTAAAAATAAACCAATACTGACCTTTCGCAGAACTGCAGCCATCAAAGCAGATGCACAAGCCATCTGGCAAGCCTTCCAATTACCCAACCAATGACCAAAATAATGATTTCTCAGAATCAATTTCCTCCTTGCCTATCACACCAGGCTAGTGCAGACAGTACAGTATTGGCCCCTTTTGTGTTCTCGCTGCAGCCTGGTAAAGTATGACCTTCACTGTTGGAATGAATCAAAACATCAGGCATGATCCATCAGGCAGGGGACCAGTGCTGTAGCCCCGGGCACGGGGCAACGCTGCCTGATGGAAGCGCTAACTAATCTCACGCCACGACTGTCCTGAAAATAGCATCCTAAAGCCGAGAGAAGCTGAGACGCAAGCTGAAGTTTCACAAGCCAGAGATGCACGGTTTCTTATCCTTATTTATTGTCTGTCAGTCTGTCTCTCTATCTTTCTCTCCTTTCTTTTCTCATTCATTCATTCATTGTTTCTCTCTCTCACACACACACACACTCATCCCCAAATGAACACCTTTGACCTGTCACAAGTCAAAGCTTACCTGACGTGGACATGAGGAGTCCTCCGGCAGGGGATGAGGACTGTGCCGTTGTCTGGCGGTGGCTGTGGCTTTCAGGGGGTTGCACAGACGGCCTCTGTGATGCCTGACTGTCAAGCACAGGTGCAGCAGACAGAGGGGGGGGGGGAGAAAAAAACAAAAAGCATTGACTGGTGACTTGTGACCGGCTGCCAATGCACTGGGTAAGAGTCAATCAAGCTAGACAGGGTCCCAATAATACATACTCCCTCTGACACACACACACACACACACACACACACACACACGTACACAGAATGATTATGGCTTCAGCAACACACACACACACACAGTAGTGTTGGTATGATATGTATGGCCCATTTCAATAAAACAGACTGTATATTTACCTCAAGAGGACCTTCACAGGTTTTGTCATTATTTTATTTTAAAAGTTTGCAGTACTGCTACCATTAAACCAATGGTACATTACATCACTTGTTCAGCATTGTAATTGTATTATTCTACACTTTGTCTCAAGACAGATGACTGCACTAAGATCAGTTGACCATTAGAGGGCGAAAGAGTGCTTTGTTAAGTTCCTAGACAAGCAATTTCACAACACTAAACAACATTATTAAAAGCGTACATTACACAACAGTAACATTTAATTTCACGTTTGATTATGAACAGTGTGGTGTCCACATGCGGCCAAGGCCGAGCTAACCAGCTGTGCCATGTTGCTAGGCAACATGGGAAAGGATGATGTTGAGGATGTTTGTGCAGGCTGACAGGTTTCTCACGTGTTTCAGGCTGAATAGCTCCATCTCATGCTATAAGACATAATGACTTAATAGCACAAGAGATGGAAAACACTAAATTGCTCTTTGGAAAAGACAGCTACCTGTTGCCCACCATACAAATGTACATTGTGTATTTTGTTCTGCGTGTATTCTCAGCATCCACCCATAAAAATGATGATTGCTTATGCTGTTGTGTTGCTATAGCCTAAATGATAGAAGAAAAACATTATAGTCACGGGCTGTAAGCCTACCCGTTCTGATAACACACACATAGACAATCCCCTTAATAATACAAAATGACAGACTGAGAATGGAGCAAGTGGACGTAAGATGCCAGCACGCAGGCATGAAGCCAAAGGTCATTGTGAATGGCACCCCACTGCCTGACAGGCTACCCTTTGGCTTCAGAGCCTGATGTCTGTCAGCTGGCTCCTGTAAGCATCATTGACCACCAATCGCTAATGTATAAAAAGTGACCTGTGGGGTTTGGGGCTGGGTGGAAGGACAACAAGGTCACGGTTGTATTTCCAGTGCACCAACTCAGCCATATTTAATGAGGAAAAACCGAGACGTTTCCCTATTAAATAACTTTAAAAAAAGCTATGACCTTTCCTTGGCTTAAATGTCACTTGACTATAGTCAATGACAGTTCTTGACTTTATTTCATGCTTATCTTCGTCGAAAGATATAGATTTTTCATTCATATACATTCTCAACATAACGACTAGCAGTGAGTGGGCCAAAAGAGTAATCATCTGTCCATTGCCTAAGGCCTCTTGCCTGTCTCTACTGGAACATTCTGGTCGGCAGTGATCATCACTGCTTATTTTGTTGGTGGAGCTCCTGCATTAAAATCTGAGGGTATGCAGCGTGTTCAACCAGCAGCAGCCTATTAGCATGAAATGACCTGAAAATTGTGTGCCATCACAGAACACGCCTGCGAAATGTCACGGCGCACACACTCGCCATTCTTGAAGTGCATAATTGTTTTTCATCTACGTTCATTTGCTGGGGAACGTAACCTGGCTTAGTGCCATATGTGTGATGTGTTTCAAGGCTCGCATGCGTGGCAAAGCTGTGCCTGTGTTGGCAGCATAATTTAACGCCTCATCTGTTTGAGACAAAGAAAAAAAACAACAACCTCAGAGGAGGAAGGCAATAGAGGATGAGTAAGGACACGTCTCTGTTAATTCTCTTTCCTTCCTTTATCTCTCTCTCTGTCTCTCTCTTCTTTCCTTCCCTCTCTTTCTCTCTTTCTTTCATTCCATGCCTCTGTCTGTCCATCCTTCCCTCCCTGCCATTCCCCATCTTTCTCTTTCCTCTTTTCCCTCTCTCCATCCTTTCCTCCCTCTCTCAATCTTTTCCTCCCTCTCTCATTCTCTCCCTCTGTTCTCTCTCTCTCTCTCTCTCTCTCTCTCTCTGTCTCCATCTCTCTCTCTTTTTCCATCTCTCTCTCTCTCTCTCTCTCTCTGTCTCTCTCTCTCTCTCTCCATCTCTCTCCTATCCCACATCCTCTCCTCCTGTCACTGCTTTAGGGGGTGCTACCCCCTCAGCCAGCAGGCTCGTGTTGAGGTCTTGTTGAGGAATGTTCTGGAAAAGTGGCGTGGCCCCCTGTGGTCGCGCAGCGCTGGGGTATGAAAATGGGCTAACGGTGCTGGGGGCGCCCCTGCGCCCCACATAAAGGCCCTGGTGCGGCGTGTGGCTCGGCGAGGCGCCGTGCTGCGCTGGGGAGCGAGGGAAACTTTTCTGTCTCTCTCTCTCCTTCCTAATAGTTTCTCGTTTCTAACTCTGTTCCTCGGTGAAGGACACCCAAGACCTTGCCTGAGGCGAGAAGATAACACACATACGTGCCCTCGAAATGAAATATGCTGCTGGGCCAGGTAAATCAGGCAAATCAGGCAAACTGCCCGTGTTAATTGTTAAAGCGCAGAGGTCTTTCGGTCCTGTTCATAAAACTGTTACTGGCAGCCTGCTGGCAATTTGTTTGTGCGCAGTGAGAAGATTGGATTCTTTAATCAATCACAGAGTAATTTAACACTCAGTTGTCATGAGGGTGTGTGTGTGTATGTACGTGTGCATGTGTGTGTGTGTGTGTGTGTGTGTGTGTGTGTGTGTGTGTAGGTGTATGTAATTAAATGCAATGCACAGTAATCCCAAACTTAAAACATTCCCACTGTCAGTATGTGCATATGTCAGCGCTTTAATTTTTGGCATCATAAAAATGTAAGTCCCATCATGTATAGCAGGGATCTGGGGCAGAAGCCTGTTGGCTGATGTGTGAGTTTGAGTGTGAGTTTTAACACATCCCTGAACAGGTTGTTTTAATATCT
>CM059265.1:34034852-34039852 GCA_030347295.1 Setipinna tenuifilis
ACGAGCACTGACACAGGTGGGAAAGGAGTGCGTGGACCTGCCAGCAAGGAAGCCTGAAGGCCAGGAAATCATTACAGTCATTTTATCAATCCATGTCCCTGAGGACAGGTCACGTCCGCCTCTAGACATTGGCCCCATTTCTGTCCGTCAATATCATCACTCTGTCAGTCACCAATCACAACAGAACCCCCGCCCTCCACCCCTAAAAAAAGAAAAGTGACTGTGTGAATTTGTGAAGTTAAGGCTAAGGGCTCAAGGCAAAATGTCAATCATGTTTCCAAAACAGAATGAAAGACAGCTCCTCGCTCCTCGGAAAGGGACTCAACCTTTCCTGGGTCCCCCTGTGGAGAGATGGGTCTCGCGTCTGAGCTCCCAGAAAAAGAAAAAAAAAAAAAAAAAAGACACTTGGCATTTACTTGGCAGGATGGAATGAAAATCTCTGAGTTAATATTGAAAGGGCCCCAGAGCTCTACACTGACCACAGAGCAGACGTCTGCCGAGGACAAGAGCAGAACATGAACATCCTGGCTGCTGCTGTTATTGAATATCAGAAAAAATGTACATCATTGCACATCCACAAGAACAAAACAGAAATGGCAGGATAAACCACAGTGTATGTAATTTGCTTCTGCAATTGGCAAGGTTTGAAGTAGAGGCGGAAAGTGAAGCATTCTTCAGGTTGTAAATTGTGTGATCTTTTCCTGCCTTGAAATACACATCACCTCTCATCTTCGTACAGTAGCTTCTCCTTACCCAGAATTCCCTGGTGTAAAGTGAGAGCAATGAAACAGGGGTGATGCGCCTCAAAAAAAAAAAAAAAAACATCCGACAGTACTGCTTTGGGCACGTTCATTCATGCCACAGACAAATGATGAGAAAATTTCCTAATTTGCTGGTACCAAGTGATCCATCTCAAGCAAACAATCACATTGCCATTACTCAGTCTCGTCGCCTGCCCATTGCTCCCCAATGTGCAAATCATTCCATTAAAGCGTGGTATGTTTACAGAGCTGCCACAAACCTTTAATCAGTGCCGCTGTCTCTGTGTGCGGAGCACTGGACGTAAATCTTAGTGGGGGGGTGGGCGGGGCGGGGCTGGGGAGGGGCGGACTGACTGGGTTGGTGGCCTTCCTGCGTCGCCACTTAGTTTTCTGTCTCACAGCAAGAGCTCTTTGGTTTGTGTGTGTGTATGTGTATGTGTATGTGTGTGTGTGTGTGTGTGTGTGTGTGTGTGTGTGTGTGTGTGTGTGTGTGTGTATGTACCTGCCTGGCAGTCACTTTTTATGTGTTTGTGTGTGTGTGTGTGTGTGTGTGTGTGTGTGTGTGTGTGTGTGTGTGTGTGTGAGTGTTTTGGGTGGGCTGCAGAGTGTCACTGTTGATGATTCAAAAAGTTAAAGTGTGTGAGGGATGGAGGGTGGGGGCAGGGGGGGGGGGGGTGGAGTTGGCATTTTTGTGACCTTGTCAGGTGATTGGCTTTGGTCCTGTGTGCTGGTGTGCATATTAAAAGTGTCTTCAGAGAGAGAGAGTGATGCAGACAGACAGACAGACAGACAGAGAGAGAGAGAGAAAGAGAGCAAGAGAGAGACTGAGAGATTGATAGACAGACAGACCGAGAGAGAGACAGAGCAAAAGAGAGAAAGAGAGAGACTGATAGACAGACAGACTGAGAGAGAGAGAGAGAGAGAAACAGACAGACTGACACACAGACAGACCGAGAGAGGGAGAGAGAGAGCGAGAGAGAGAGTGAGAGAGAGAGAGAGAGAGAGAGAGAGAGAGAGAGAGATAGAGAGCGAGAGAGAGAGAGTGAGAGAGAGAGAGAGAGAGGGAGGAAAAAGATCGAAAGAGAGGTAGTGAAGAAGAGCACTGTGCTTTGTCCAGCCCTCTTATCTGAGTCAATTACAAGTATTAGCAGGCTGACAACATGGTGATGCATGGAGCAAAGCCTGGCTGCTCCGGGCCCCGCGGTGAATATGCCTGGAGATGAATAGATGGTAATTAATATATACAGCTCCCCAAAGACTGCATACAATCTCTCGGCAAATAGCCCCCATTAATAAGACCTTACTCTCTTCCTCCTCTGCTGTCTTCCCTAGTGCTCTTGTGTTCATAACACCTCTCCCTGCCCAACACATGCATGCACACACACACACACACACACACACACACACACACAACCTATAAGCACCACGGGCTCTCTTAAAACCCCTTTTTACTGTGTTTTTGTCATCTTAACTTCTTCACTAGACTACTGCTGGTGTGTTTTGCCATGGCTGAGTCAGGATTTTGCATTAGACTCACAAAGAAACATCCAGCCCCCCCCCCAACACACACACACACACACACACACACACACACACACACACACACACACACTCCCTTCCAACCACCGCCACCACTTCCCTGCACCCATTGCTACTGCACTTGTGGCTAAATGAGATTCAGGGGACATGGAGAGCACCAAGGATGATGGGGGAAGCAAGAATAAGAAAGAGAGAGAGAAAGGGAGCGAGAGCGAGAGAGAGAGAAGGAGAGAGAGAAAGTGAGAGAGAGAAAGACAGACAGAGAGAGAGAGAAGGGGAGCCATTATATCAGATGAAACGATTTTATGAAACTTTAATGCAACGGATATTAAATCTGCTGTGCCTTCACGAGGCGCGGCGTGCCTTGTTTGAAACCGTCAGAGGGGACGGAAGGGAAATTTCTTTCTGAACACATTAAAATGCAATCCGACACTTGGCCAGACATGTTTGTCAGTGTTGAGACACAGCAAATGAGGCCTCTAAAGAACAGTAACTCACTATAAGTCTGGATTAATGTTTCTGTTTAAAGCTAACTACACATGCAATTCAATCTGGGACAGGTAATGGCTGAACTGGTTTTTATTATGTAGTCTGCCAATGGTAGCTTACTTATTCTATGATCTTATCTATAACTACAGCTAGTTAAATCCATGGGTGTACATGTACAGGCATAGTGCAATAATGCTACACATATACACAGTCACACACAAACATACATGCACGCACACACGTACACGCGCACACACTCTCTCTCTCTCTCTCACACACACACACACACACACACACACACACCCACACACACAATTACACATCATAATCAATAGCTTATTTCAGACTGTCAGAGCTCTGCATATTGATGAAATCATCAATGGGATCGTTCAGCCGGGACCTGTCAGTCAAACATTTGCTTTGGGGGAGCAGGCTGTGGGCGGTTCAAAGTGGGAGGGATTAATGCTGGCAGTGAAGAGTTAAAGTGGAAATGAAATCAGCCCTTTGTGAGTACATCAAAACTGACAGCTTCATTACATCCAATATTCAAATTAATGCTCTTAAAGATGCCTTTAATTCTCAGTTATTGCACAGACATGGTGAATTACTCCATCTGCTGAGGCAGAATTTATGAGGGTGGATTATAGCGGTATAATATAATATATATATATATTTATAGATGCAGAAGTATATCAAAAATCAGCAGGGGAGAGTAACAGTAGTACTACTAGCAAAAGAACCCAAAACAAACAGCATCGCATTATCTGGCATGGCATGGTGTTATTTCACAAATTACTTATAATCAGTCAGGAAGATTATCCAGTTTGAAATATGCCACACATATATCCCCAACATCTGTTTTTCTCTTCCCTGTGTAACTCCACACCCTCTCTTTCTTTCTTATTCCATATTCACCTCTCCTTCCCCAGGACCACCCTATTTGGTGTCTTTCCAAACGGAGTCCATTCGTCTTGCCACACACACACACACACACACACACACACACACACCCACCAAGTCAAAGGTATCGGAGAAACTATCCGAACAGTTTGTGCCGTTTCGACAGCTGGAGTTACTAACTCCTCGTTTCAAAAGAAGCCGGTCCATAAAATATAGATTGGCTCTTTTGTGGCCACCGTGAATAGGCAGATCAAAGCGAAGCATCATTGGCACGTTTCTGTGTTCTTCAGGGTGGCGGCGGCGGCTGTGGTGGTGGGTGGGATGCTAGAGACTGCCGTGCCTCAGTGGCCACGTGCTGTACGCCCTTGCAATCGGCTGACAGGCTCGGAGTCCTAATTGGACCAATGGACGCTGGGAACAGAGGAAAAGAAAGCAAAAAAACATATGCTTCCGTATGGCCTGGCCACAGAAGAATGCATGGTGTGTAGAGCAATTATTTCTACTGTAAGCCCCTTTTAACACCCCCTTACCATCAATGCAAGGGAAGCCAGCTAGATCTTAAGGCTGTGGTTAATGTATGGAAGAAAGCTTGGACAGTAGAAACACACACACAAACATGAGCAGACGTAGAATGTGCTCTTATGATAACAAAACACACACACACACACACACACCCACACATGTACACACACACTGACACCATTCTCTGGACCTCTATTGGACATCACCGACAGGATCGTAGGTAGTACACATGGTATAAAGGACAGTAATGCCACAATGTCTGTTTGTTTTCAGCATAGCTACAAGAGCAGCCCTACAAGTCATACATCAGTGCCCAATACTAAGATGAAACGTTTGCTTGGTATAGGGACACAAACATTCACATACACACAGATACAGACTTGCCACTCGCACACCACTACAGCAGCACACACACACACAAACAACAACCTACTCAGTGGAACTGATTGGAAATGTACCCTGAGTTCAAGTCATGCTTGAGAGAACTCGATTTACTCTGTCAAACTCTCACCGTCCAGTCCATTTTCACACCATTTTGAAATTTAATAACTTTTGGAGTGTGCTGCTACAGCAAGACATTACAGTCACGAAGGCTCCCCTTTGTCACACCTTACACAGGAAGTAAAAGTAGATTGCGAGACACCACAGATGGCTGGATACCACACATCCATTTCCTATTGTGGGCGGGTTCAGGATCCAAACAAAAGTGTAAGAAACAAGTAGGAATCAGTAATGACTGGCACTACACAAAGCTCCAATTCTAAATTTTTTGTAACATGGGGATCTGTT
>CM059265.1:34044852-34057352 GCA_030347295.1 Setipinna tenuifilis
CAGCACTCCTACACTTATTTTGAAGACACAGCCTCCGGATATAATGCTGAGCACATGCACTCAACTTCTTTGGTTGACCATGGCGAGGCTTGTTCTTAGTAGAGCCTGTCTTCTTGAAGCGCTGTATGGTCTTGGCCACTGTGCTGCAGCTCAGTTTCAGGGTGTTGGCAATCTTCTTATAACCTAGGCCATCTTTATGTAAAGCGACAATCCTCAGAGAGTTCTTTTCCATGAGGTGCCATGTTGAACTTCCAATGACCAGTATGAGAGAGTGTGAGAGTGATAACACCAAATTTAACACAATTTCTACCCATTTACACCTGAGACCATGTAACACTAATGGATAACATGACACCAAGGAGGAAAAATGGCTAATTGGGCACAATTTGGACATTTTCACATAGGGGTGTACTCACTTTTGTTGGCAGTGGTTTAGACATTAATGGTTGTGTGTTGAGTTATTTTGAGGGAACAGCAAATTTGCACTGTTATAGAAGCTGTACACTGCCTACTTTACGTTGTAGAAAAGTATTATATCTTTAGACTTCTCCCATGGAAAGATATAATTAAAAAAGTACAAAAATGCTAGGGGTATACTCATTTTGTGACATACTGTATGTTTCGGTGTTATGTGTTTTGTATGTTGTGATGTGACGTATGTGTTGGTGTTATGTGTGATGTGTGTTTTGGTGTGATGTGTGTTTTGGTGTGATGTGTGTTTTGATGTGATGTATGTTTTGGTGTGATGTGTGTTTTGGTGTGATGTGTGTTTTGGTGTGATGTGTGTTTTGGTGTGATGTGTGTTTTGGTGTGATGTATGTTTTGGTGTTATGTGTGTTTTGGTGTTATGTGTGTTTTGGTGTGAGGTGTGTTTTGGTGTTGGCATAAACCACTCCTAATGACAATCTTCTCAATTTTACTGGAGGCAGCAGTGGTGGTGGAGGATGGTGGAGGACTGGTGTTATAACAGCAAGCTTCAGCTGAATGCCTCCAAAATGACTGAAATAGTTGTCGACTTCAGAAAGAGGCAGTCCACCAAGTCAACATGTCTGATCAGCCAATATCCTGGACAAACTCAAACTTCAAATTTCTGGGCTCTCACATCAACCAAAACTGGAAGTGGGATATTAACACCTACCACCTTATTAGGCCCAACAGAGACTGTAGTTTCTCAGGCAGCTGAAAAAATGCCATGTCAATAGTAACCTCTTGGTACTATTCCATAAAGCCATCATAGAAAGCATCATCACTACATCGATCAGTGTCTGGTATGAGAACTCTGATTGCCATGTCATGAGTAAACTTGAGAAAATTGTCAAAAAAGCATCAGGGATCATTGGTTGTGTCCTTCCATCTGTCTCCACTCTTTATTCTGAGCGCTGTCTAAACTGTGCAATCACTGGTGACCCCATCCAGGCCATGACTTCCTCCAACTGCTTCCCTCAGGTAGACGGTACAAATCCCTGAGATGTGAAACGAAGCGACTTAACAACAGCTTCTTACCCTCTGCAGTTAGACTGCTGAATGACACTTAATATGGACTAGCATACTATTTATTTATTTTTGTTTCTTTATTTCTTTCTTCCTCCCATCACCTCCCGTGTCCATCCTACCTCCCTGACAGACTTACGGACTGCCCTGTGACAAAGAATTACCACCAACTTAATTGTGTGGCAATAATTTGACATATCTAAGTGTTATAATACATGCTAATAATAACCTCCTTTGGTTAAACTGTTAAAAAAAAAACACTAGAGGCAGAAAACTGCTCTACAGTTTTACATTGTTTATGTGGCATAAGGACACATAAAGCAAGTTTCAGCTGTGATGTCATAGTAAGCCATATCATTATGGTTACCATGGCAATGTGCAGCTCTCACAAAACCACATATTAATTCCAGAAAAATAAAGCTTTTCTAGCAGCAGCGGTAGTTGTCAATTTTCTATTGTATGAAGCTAACAGCTAGCTTATTAATTATAATTAACCTTCTACCAGCTAACCAGCTAATTAGCTAGGCCTTGCCACAATTGCAGTTACAGTTGACATATTGTGCGTTACCACGAACTGTCATAACTCACTTGTCTGTGCCACCCAACATCTGAAAGTCAAATTCAGCTTCCAGGCTCATGCTGCCTTCATAAATAGGAGTTTCCCACGTGCAAAATCCATGCATGCTCACTTGCATCATGATTTCCTGTGGGAAATTGGAAGATAGTTTGATACATGACTTTCCCAGTTGCAAATAACCTTGGGGTAGTAATGCAGGACTTGTCAATAACAAGAATAATACGTCTAAGTAATTCTTGTACTATAACCATCGAGCTACTTATAGCTATTGATTGTGTAAGAATGGTCATGTTTTATGTATTAACACTGACTTCATTATAATAAAATGTTTCTTTGTGGTTTTATCCAGAGAAGCTGCTACAGTCCATTAATGTTAGACTGGTCAACAAAGATAATGCTGTTACCAATTTTCTGTCATTCAGGTTGAGAAGGAAAGAAAAAATAAAGTAACATTGAAGTTGGCGCAAGAGAAGGGAGAGGACAGGACCAAGATGGCACTGATTACACAAGTTCAATGTGGTGACAAACCCACTAAAGGTAACTGGTCAGCATGCCTGCACCTCCACCTGTGCACCTGAGGAGACAAACGAGGACATTCAGAGGGACAAGAGTGTGAGAAGGAGGCTTTGTCAGTGGGCCAATGAAGAGGCCAGGCACTCCATCAGCAAAAAGATTGAAGGGCCCCTGGTGAGGGAACAGGAGGAGGGAAGCCATGACTGCTGGCCATGTAAGACACCTAAATGTGTTTCACTGCACTCATACTAGCCTCAATCATGACTTTTTTGGGCATAAGCTGTTGCCAAAGGAGCTGCTGAGGGCTGGGGACAGGCGACAGCAAGTGGAGGAGTCCTGGAACAAGTGGCAGGCCCACAGGAATGAGCAGAAGAGACGGGGGAAGAGAGAAAGGGAGGAATGGGTCAGAGAGTGGAGGGAGGCCTTGGTGTTGTTTTACGTTTCTCCAGCAGGGGCTGTCGCCTCATAGTGACTTTTTGTGAAAATAATTTAGAGTGTTTTAGTATTATCACATAATAAAACATATATATACTTTTCTGTGTGCATAACTAGAAGACAGCACTCTATTGTGTGAATATTCTGAGGGCTGTTTTGAGAGCATTCTGTTCAGGGTCAAGTGGTTATCCACAGGTGCAAGAACTCAAGATAACATTTTAATTAGGGAGCTGGTGGAAAGTTACTGAACTTTCCTTCTTTGAAACTGTCTTTTCTTTGTGTGCAATAAAAGCGCTGTGTCCAAGTTGTTAGATCAGAGACCGCAAACCGAGGAGACAACTGTTTGTCTCGGTGGGCACTCTCTCCTCTGGTACCGGAGCAGTTTTAAAACTGAACACTTGTCTTGTGTCCGTTTCTTGATAATGCACTGAGTCAGGAAATCAAGTCATTTTCTTGACACTTTTATAATACTAAAATGAGTAAACTGCCCATGAAGACCCAGACTCAGCTCTCCAATGATAAAGGTTCTGGAATGAATCCACCCCCTCAAACTTTTTTTTCCTAAATATCATTACTTTCAACAGTTCAAGAATCCCTTGTGGTGTATTATTTTTTTTCCTTTACATTTGCTACATAGCGGTTGATATTACTGCCTATTGTCACGCTGGTGTATCAAAAGCAGTTTTTTTTAAACCGTTCCATCAAATATGTAAAGTCATTTAATCTTTTTAAACAATTAAGCAGCACATCAACATAATGTATCATTTAGTACAAAATGAAAAGATGAAAAGAACATATATGCATGTGCATTAGCTTATCAGATTAGTCAACAGCATAATGTTTTTTTTTTGTGTGTAACCAGCCTACTATGTTACCTGGAGCCGAGGCCCACACTAACTACTTTACCTTGGGCCAAGGCGCCACCCGACTACGCCAGCCCTGAGGGCTATTCCCCAAGAGCAAAGAAATGAATTAAACACAGGGATAGTATATTGCAACCATAACATAAGACACGCAGATTCACTGACACTCTGAGGCAAGAGGAGTATGCTTCACCGACAATAATATTTATTTAAAACACAAATTGGTATTGTACAAAAACCCACAATGTCCCGCATACATGTAAACCCACCACACACACACACACACAGTAAGACGCGGGCCCCAGCGCGCCACTAATAAGGAGCCTAGGCGCCAGGTTAGGTCTGTGCCTACTGAGGGGGAGGGGGAGACTAGTGGGACAGTACGGATGGCTCACCACTCAAGTCGCCCATGCTGGCCAGGGGAAAGTAATAAAAGACACTCAAAAACACTACACACAAAATGGTATAAAAGGAAAATCACACAAGAACACACAACAAACCACACAAATAATAAGCAAATCAAACCACCACGTGTGGTCACAGCAAAGGAAATAGTGAGGGGAATCCACCACCCAGGAGGCCAGCAGTACGTGCCCTTGGTCGTACACGTCCTGTTCAAGAGGAGAGAGAAAGAGAGAAAGGGGAGAGGGAGACACAATGACTTCCAGTTAGAGGTGCATATACAACAACGCTGCCACTAGTTAGATGGTAAGCACATAACTGGGAGTACTAGAATCAGAACAATTAACGACCCCTAGAAGCTATGGTGGGTACAGCTTAATAAAAAGCGGAGTCCATAGTCCTGCACCACGTTATGCACACACCTTTGCGCAAACCAGAGCAACCACTGAAGGGGGTAGCAATACAGTATCCCCACACATAAACCCGCAAACATAAATTACAAAAAAACAAAAAACAAATGCTAAGAAGGCACTGACGATGCGATGCGTATGAACGGCACCACAACAGGGGCTGGCGGAGCTCGTAGAGGCAGTGATACTCCGGCTTGTTTGCACCACACAAAACAGCAGCCACTGAAGCAGTATGGGTCAGGAATCACCGTTCCAGATGTCAGCGGAACTGTTAAATTAATGAGAATGGCACTACGTTATGTACTACCACATGGGAATGGCTCATGTTAACGGTAAGGTGCAGGCATAGTACGTACCGTTAATCCGGAAGCTGTTCAAACAAGGCCGCTATCAGTCATGAGCCGCGCGCTCCATGTTTCGCACATCTGCTGCCGAACCAAAACCATGCACCACTGCACTACAACACAGACATTCACACGATAAGGGATGCTGCTACGAAACAAGCAAATTTGCGTTTCAACATACTTACACTTACCACGCACCTTCCACGCCACGGCAACACCCGCAGTACTCTCCCCGAAGACTGACAAGAGACAGGCATGCGCCTGCGTCTGGGTACACCCCTTTAAATACGCACCTCACCTGCCAGGTAATCAACGCACGCTTATTTCGTGAAACAGTACAGGTGCCGGTGCGCATCCCGTCACACATATACACTGACACGGTCTTAATTGGTGACGCATGTCCTCTTCAAGATTCTTCTGAAAGTTTTTCTTTTTGTTAACAGGTCAGAGCTTGAGTCAGGTCATGAGTCGAAACGAACCATATCTTCACGGCAGAGCTTCAAGCTTTGCCCATACAACCACAAATGATGTTGGTGGCCAAATACAACACAACAAACTGTCTTCGTTCGTTCCTCGAGTTAACGCCAATTCTGAGAATTTTGCCAGAGACCGCTATGTTAATAGGGTAAAGGTTAGGGTTCCGGAGCTGATTGCGAGATGCAAACGTCGGGAAACTAATGCCGTGGCACTACTACACCAACTCTCACAGACACTGGGCTTCCAACTGGACTTAAAAGAAACGGTCACCCCAGTTAACGTGAAAACTTTATACTTCGCATACTGTGCTGTGATTGATGGTGTGGAGTACAAGACGGGCATTGGAATCAATAAGAAGGAAGCTAAGGCAAACGCTGCACAGCTCGCTCTGCAGGACTTCATACCCATCTTAGAAAACCAAGGGGTTTCTAAGGAAACCAAGAAAACCACACGGCTTAGAAAACCGGCTAGACCTCCCCCGTTGCCCCGTCGAACGGCTAGACCTCCCCTGTTGCCTGTGAGGGAGACCGCCGCTTCAGAGCCATACAACTCAGGTATGCTGAGCCACGAGAGAAAGATGAATCCGTTAAAAGAGCAAATTCGAAATGCTGTGAAGGAGTCATTAGCCAAATTGCTGGAAATGTATCCTGAGTTTTCAGGTTGTGGAAGTACAGTGGCTGCATTTGTAACTCAGTCATCCTCAGATTATGAAGTGGTGGCCATAGGAACTGGCAGTTACAACACAGAAGAGAGTATTACTCCAAATGGCCGAATCCTGAATGACTCACATGCAGTTGTAACAGCACGTCGATCACTGCTGAGGTACCTATATAGACATCTGCTGCTGTTTTTTAGCAAAACAACCCATCTGCAGGAGAAGTCGATTTTTCAGCAGGATGAGAAGACCAAGTTGCTCAGCCTGAAGAGTGAAGTCAGCCTGCATCTGTACATAAACCAGCTTCCCAAGGGAGCGGCTCAGATTCCTCCACACATGCGCCTGAACCCACTGTCTATGTCTGCGTGGGAAGTCAAAACGATGAGCTTGCACGTAACCATCGAGGGCAAGGTCTTCTCTGTGTTTTCTTCTACAGTCGAGCAGGTTGCCTCCAAGGTGGTCAGTATGTCCAGCACTGACAAGATCACCCAGTGGCAAGTGCTGGGTTTCCAGGGGGCACTGTTGAGTCACTTCCTGGAGCCGGTGTACGTCACCAGCATCCTCGTCGGGGACGAGAGCTGCAGCAACCCCCGGGGCATGGAGATCGCCGTGAACCAGCGTGTGGACGGCATCACCACCAAGCTGCCGATCTACTACTGTGCCCACTGGGCTCACATCAGTCTCGTGGGTAGCATAACGTCTCCCGGTTGGTGGCCTGTTGAGTGTGCCCTCGGCATCAACTGGAGCCAAGGAGACGTCTCCCTCGAGGTGGTCGACGGACTCGACGGCAAGACCGTCGACAAGTCTCCTTTCAAGAGCGGCCCAGCCATGGCCAGCCGACTGTGTAAAGTGGCCATGTTGAGCCGCTTCAACCGGGTGGCCAAAGAGGCACAGAGAGAGGATCTCGTGAGTGCCACATCCTACAAGGAGGCGAAGATGATGGCAAGACCCTACCAGGAGGCCAAGAGTGTGTTGAAGTCGTACCTGGCACAGAAGGGCTTCGGGTCTTGGGTGGAGAAACCCTCGGTCAGTGAGCACTTCAGCATGTGAGACATTGTTTCGGTTGAATTACTTATTACTTACTTAAGTTTATCTTCTGGTTTTGTTCAAACATGGACATTTTGAGTTGATTACAACTGATCAACTGTTCAGTGCAGTTTCCTGTTCAGGTTTACTTTCAGAAAACATATTTGTTAATCTGTGTTAGGTCAACATACCTTCCACATGGAAAGTGGAAGACTGCATATTTGTGTTCTACAGTTTTTGTAGATTGTTTTGCTCAGTTGTGGTAGTCAGAGCAACATGATAAATGGGCCCAATTCAACTAGTGCATTTTGTGATGTTTATTTTCTGTTTTCCTGTTACTATCGCTGTATTTAGAAGGGCCCTTAATTTCCATTCAGAGAATCGACAAAGGATTTTGTGTTCTTGTTTTCAGAAGTGTTTGTTGATAAGCACTCATATCTCACTTAATGAAGTCCTTTATCATATTCTTCTATGCAACTTCACGTTTGGCAGCTCCTTTAATTCAGCATATTTGTACATCTTTAAAGTACTCCAGAATATTTTCCTCATAGCAATTTCAGAAATACAAAAGGTAATTTAAACTCTCTTTTTTTCTGGTGCATACTAAGGTCAGTAGATGTTTGCTCCTCGTAGGTGTCTAAGAGCCTACAACAGCAATGCATGCTTGCACTGACATTATTCAATTGATTAGCCTTAAAATAGTCTGCTTGGTGTTTTTTTGTAAAGACAATCTATAGGAAAGTACTTTATGTTTAGATAAACATGTTTCCTTTTTTGTTAACACATATTTACAAAACGTGTGTTGATTTACTAGACAAGAAAAAAGGTCACTGGGTATAAGGGATGCTTTATGTAACATAACATCTCTGTTTCTGTATGCAAAGAAGTGCTTGTGGTGTTTGGTTATGATACTGTTGGCATTTAAGTAAAGGCATACAAATGAAAAAAAAAAAAAGTTTTTCTTTTTGTTTGCAATCGTCAATGTTGGACTAATGTGTAAGAGTGATGATTAGAAACCAAGCTATAGCCTGCCTTGATAATCATCTGGATTAATGCTATAGATTTGTGGACTGAGAAAACGTGTTGGGGAGGCTCAACAAACAAGAGAGATGGACAGCACACATTCAAAGCAAAATTGTGTACAAAATATTTGGAGCATTAAAAATATATCATCCTTTAAATGAACAGCGGAGATAATAATTCAGCATCCACAATGCTAAGGCAAAGGAAAGCCGTTGATTTTTTGTAGACCTAATGCAACTTGTCCTTCAGACAAACAAGAATTAGCATTTTGGAGTAACGAAAGGACTAGCTGTTCTATCTCGGCAACTACAGTATGTCACAAAAGTGAGTACACCACTAACATTTTGTACTTTTTTAATTATATCTTTCCATGGGAGAAGTCTAAAGATATAATACTTTTCTACAAGGTAAAGTAGGCAGTGTACAGCTTGTATAACAGTGCAAATTTGCTGTTCCCTCAAAATAACAACACACAACCATTAATGTCTAAACCACTGGCAACAAAAGTGAGTACACCCCTAAGTGAAAATGTCCAAATTGTGCCCAAAGTGTCAATATTTTGTGTGGCCACCATTATTTTCCAGCACTGCCTTAACTCTCTTGGGCATGGAGTTCACTAGAGCGTCACAAGTTGTCACTGGAATCCTCTTCCACCCATACATGATGCCATCACAGAGCTGACCTTGAGCTTGAGACCTTGAGCTCCTCCACCTTCCATTTGAGAATGCCTCACAGATGCTGAATTGGGTTCAGGTCTGGGGACATGCTAGGCCAGTCCATCACCTTCACCCTCACCCAAGGTGTGGTCATCTTGGAGGTGTGCTTGGGGTCGTTACCATGTTGAAATACCGCCCTGCGGCCCAGTTTCAAAGGGGGGGCATCATGCTCTGCTTCAGTATGTCACAGTACATATTGCCATTCATGGTTCCCTTAATGAAGTGTAGGTCCCCAGTGCTCGGAGCACTCATACAGCCCCAAACCATGACACTTCCTCCACCATGCTTGACTGTTAGCAGGACACAGTTGTCTTTGTAATCCTCACCTGGTTGCTGCCACACACACCTGAGACCATCTGAACTAAATACGTTTATTTTGGTCTCATCAGACCACAGGACAGGGTTCCAGTAATCCATGCCCTTAGTCTGTTTGTCTTCAGCAAACTGTCTTGTGCATCATCTTCAGAAGAGGCTTCCTTCTGGGCGGAGCC
This sequence comes from Setipinna tenuifilis, assembly GCA_030347295.1. Taxonomy (NCBI): domain Eukaryota; kingdom Metazoa; phylum Chordata; class Actinopteri; order Clupeiformes; family Engraulidae; genus Setipinna; species Setipinna tenuifilis. Next base: position 34,054,276 of record CM059265.1, read on the forward strand.
ATGCAGACCAGTTTGATGCAGTGTGCAGCGTATGGTCTGCGCACTGACAGGCCCTTCAACCCAGCCCTTAAGGTCCCCCTACCCCTTCAACCTCTGCAGCAATGCTGCCAGCACTCCTCGGCTTATTTTGAAGACACAGCCTCCGGATATAATGCTGAGCACATGCACTCAACTTCTTTGGTCGACCATGGCGAGGCTTGTTCTTATAGAGCCTGTCCTCGTGAAGCGCTGTATGGTCTTGCCCACTGTGCTGCAGCTCAGTTTCAGGGTGTTGGCAATCTTCTTATAACCTAGGCCATATTCATGTAAAGCAATAATTTTCTTTTTTAAATCCTCAGAGAGTTTTTTTCATGAGGTGCCATGTTGAACTTCCAATGACCAGTATGAGAGTGTGAGAGTGATAACACCAAATTTAACACAACTTCTACCCATTTACACCTGAGACCTTGTAACACTAATGGATCACATGACACCAAGGAGGAAAAATGGCTAATTGGGCACAATTTGGACATTTTCACGTAGGGGTGTACTCACTTTTGTTGCCAGTGGTTTAGACATTAATGGTTGTGTGTTGAGTTATTTTGAGGGAACAGCAAATTTGCACTGTTTTTTAAGCTGTACACTGCCTCCTTTACATTGTAGAAAAGTATTATATCGTTAGACTTCTGCCATGGAAAGATATAATTAAAAAAGTACAAAAATGTTAGGGGTGTACTCACTTTTGTGACACACTATATGTGGAGTCAAACGTGACTTTGAATCGGACCGATCAAAAGTGATTTCCACACCTGACAATCTCCTAAGAAGAGACGTAAAACCGAAAGAAAATAAAGATGATAAAGACAGTCATCTCTGTGGGACAGGTGCGAGGACAGTGTATCGGCGTCATTTACATGTAAAGGTAAGACCATGCTATTTCCACTTTTTTGGAAAAGGTCGATACTAATGGAGCGCATTGGTAAACTGTCTGGAAACATTCCGAGAGCGCAGACTCCGAGAGCGCAGACAAGGCCTACAGTTTGTCTTGACGCAGTTCTTATCAAGTGCGCATCACATAAGTAATCTGGGTCTGGTGTTATCCGGTGCCTCCCCATCTTACTGACCTCCTCACTGCTTCTCATTTACTAGTGTGTTGCAGTGTATGGTGTGGTGTGTGTGTTTTAGTGTGGAGTGTAGCCAGTATTTCGGGTGTATAGTGTGTGTGTGTGTGTGTGTGTGTGTGTGTGTGTGTGTGAGGTTAGGTGGTTGTGGATGGCTGGACTCTGATGATGGCTGCTGCTGCTGAACTTCAGCCTGTGCTTCACTGCTCTCTGTTTTAAAGCCTGAATGTGCTCTCTAAGTGACTGCCTTCCTCTGCCACCTCCAAACACATCATGGAAGAGATTAATCTTCTTAATCCCTCTCTCAACACCTTCCTCTCTATCCTTCTACCTCTCTCACCCTGTTCACCCCTTTACCCCCTCTCTCCCTCACTCACTTGCCTCTCTTTTCAGTCTGACTCGTTCTCTCCCACAATCTCTCTCTCTCTCTCTCTGTGTCTATGCCGATGTCTATGTCTATGTCTATGCCTGTGTATCGTTCACCTGGGGGGTAAGAAGCCTGAAAACACAGAATCAAAGAAAGGTTAGATGTTGGGTATATTCCCATGACACCCTTAGCTCACTCTCACACACCATGAACCCTTCCCAAGAGCACACGCCGGTCATGCGAACTCTGTTTCACTCTCTCTCTCTATCCCACTGTCTGTCTATCTCTCTCTCTCTCTTTCTCTCACTGTCTCTCTCTGCCTCCTTTCCTCCTATGATTGCCAATTACTTTTGTTATCATTTTTTTTTCATGGGCCTGGCTCGGAGCAGTGAACATCAAGCAGACATACTGCATACAGATGACTTGGTGGGCTGGATGGCTTTAATGCTATAGGCTGTCCAGGGTAGTATATCTGCACTGGGTTTCGTTCCCTGTAGTGCAGGGCACAGGAAGATGTTATATGCAACATCCTGGCATAGCAGCGATACTGTGGTGTGAGGAATGGATGTGTCAAAGCTTTAAATTCAAGTGAGATTGACTCTCATCTCTGATATCCTTGAAACAGGTTAACTCAAGGCCCCCTCTTTCTACCTCTCTACCTTTCTCTCTCTCTTTCTCTGTCGCTTTTTCTCTCTTTGTCTCTGTCTCTCTCTCCATCTCTCTTTCTTTGTTTCTTTGCATCTCGCTCTCTCCCTCTTTTGCTCCCCCCCCCCCCCCCTCTCTCTCTCCCTACCTCTCTCTCTCTCTCTCTCTCTCTCTCTCTCTCCCCCCCCCTCTCTCTCTCTCCCTCTCTCTCTCTCTCTCTCTCTCTCTCTCTCTCTCTCTCTCTCCCTACCTCTCTCTCTCTCTCTCTCTTTCTACCGCTCTTTCGCTCTCTCTCTGGCTTTCTCCTGCTGGAGCAGAGTTAATGTGATTAATCGCCATTTGGCGGTCCTCAGCACACACACTCGCTGCCGCTGACAAATAGCTGGTCAAAGATTTCTTTATCTCCCTTTCTCAGGCATGCCACAACCGCCAGATCTCTCTCTCTGCAGGCTGTGTGTGTGTGTGTCTAAGAGAGGAGAGAGTGCATGCATGCATGCGCGCTTGTGTGTATGTTTGTATGTGTATGTGAGTGTGTGTCTGTCTTTATGTGTGTGTGTGTGTGTGTTCAAAATTGAGTGTGTGCTTGTTTGTGTGTGTGCTTGCGAATATGTATGTATGTGGGTGGGTGGGTGTGTGCATGTTTGGTAGATAAATCCATGGGTGCACATGTACCGGTTCAGTTCAATAACACCAATAATACTACACACACACACACACACACAAACTGTATTTCTGAGGACTGGCTGAGGACAGTGACTGACACTTTGAGCCACTTATGCTGCAATTGTCTTAACAAGTCCTGGGTTTCGGAAGAGGCAGAACCTGAAACAGGATGGAGACAGAGCGACTTGCGCATCCATGCTGAGCCTGATTCGTGTGCCTTGCCTGACTCGTGTGCCTTGCCTGCTTGCTATTTTAAGGGTTCGCTTCACACACACAAAAGAACTCGGCTTCCAGGGATGCTT
>CM059265.1:34067352-34069852 GCA_030347295.1 Setipinna tenuifilis
TCTTTCCCTCTCTCACTCTCTCAATTTTTCTCTTTCTTGTCTCTATCTCTGTCTGTCTGCCTCTGTCCCTCCCTCCCTCTCTCTCTTTCCCTTTCTTTCTCACTCTCTCTCCCTTTCTTTCTCTCTCTCTCTCTCTCTTATCTGTGTGTGTGTTGATGATGCTGGTAATTGAATTGGCCCCGGTAAATACCAGCCTAGTGAGCACACATCACAGCTGGCTTTGTACTTTAATCTTTGAGTTCATTTGCCAGCTCAGAGCCCAAGAAGACTTCACGTTATGGCTGCCTGATTCCCTTCAGGGTATAGGGTGGGGTGGGGGCCAGGAATCAGGGCGGTTTTGTATGCCTTTGTGTATGTGTGTGGACATGTGTGATGTGCATATTGTTAGAAATAGGTGTGTCGTGTGTGTTTGTGTGTTCGTGTTTGTGTGTGCACGTTCTTGTGCATGTTATGTGTCTGTGTATGTGTCTTGTGGGGTATGTATTTATGCATGTTTGTATATATGTGTGCATATGTCTGAGTGTGCATGCATTGTGTGTGTGTTTGTGTGTGTGGCTGTCTGTGTGAGAGAAAGTGTGTGTGTGTGTGTGTGTGTGTGTCTGTATGTGTGCCTGTGACTGTGTGTGTGTGTGTGTGTGTGCACGCGTGCGTGCATGTGTGTGTGTCTGTATGTGTCTGTACATGAGTGAGAGAGTGTGAGTGTGTGTGTGTGTGTATGCATCCGATTGTGCCTCATCGTACTCTTTGAACCTCAGGAGTTTGACACAGTGCTGAGCGATCAGAGGCAGGGGACAGAGGAAGCTCTCACTGCCTCGGTCATTAGAGGCCAGTGTCTGCTGGGTTGAATGGAGGGAACAAAGAAAAAAGAAATAAAGACTGTTGCAGCACCTCCCTCCGCATCCCTGTCATCATGACTGTAACACGGACTGCCACAAACCCCGAGCGTGTCTCGCAGGCCGGCCTTTTCATTAGCTGCCCGGCAGACTGCGCTCAACTCCGGCACATAATTCCTCACCCTAAGCTCGGGGTATAATTAGCCTCTGCACGTCACTCTCCTACACGAGGCATGGCATCCAGTGAAATGAGGGAACATGAGTTTGTCTGTATTTTAGTTTGTGTGTGTTTGTGTTTGTTTGTTTTTTGTGTGTGTCTGTCTGTCATGTCTGCCTGTATAGTTAAGGTTGTTGTGTGTATCTGCGTGTGTGTGTGTGTGTGTGTGTGTGTGTGTGTGTGTGTGTGTGTGTGTGTACCTTTCAGTTTGTATGTTTGTAAATGTTTAACAGCTCGGTAGGCCTTGTTCACTGTCTCTGTGTTTATCCCTCCCTCATTGTGTGTGTGTGTGTGTATATCTTTCAGTTTGTGTGTTTGTACAAGTTTATCAGCTCTGTAGCCCTTGTTGTTGTGTCTGTTTATGTGTGTTGTCAAGGACTACGGTTTCCAGGACAATAATTGGGGACAGAGGCATGCTTACAATGAAATATGGTCGGGTTTATTTTAAACCACTGAATAGAAAGAAACACTGAAATAACAAAACTAGACTAAATAGTGGATGGGAAGCCATTAGTAGTCAGCGGTGAGGTGCAGGCGGGCATGTGTTGAGTGCATGTAATGTAGTGAGTACGAGTTGCATGTGACCTTATACTTATTTTATACTTATTTTATCTTGTATGCTTCTATATTGTTCTTTGCTTTTTAAATTCTTCTTAAACACATTGAACTGTGCTTTGTGTATGAAAATGTGCTATACAAATAAACTCGACTTGACTAATGTAGTGAGTACAAGTTGCATGTTACATTATCAAACCAAAAAGAGCAGTTGCAAGAGCAGCCAGGTTGGAAGGTGCCTGAGTGAGAGACTGAATCATGAGCATGCACTGCTCAAAATAGGGGTCGGCTACACCTGCACACCTGCACATCTGCACACCTGCACACTGGTGTGATCAATTAGACTGGAATGATTGGCCACACCCACAAACACCATTACTGCAGACTAAGGGAAACAAGGGAATCACCAACTGGCCTAGAGGGCCATCAGTGTGTGTGTGTGTGTGTGTGTGTGTGTGTGTGTGTGTCTGTGTCTGTGTCCCTCCCTCTTTTCATGCGTGTGTGTGTGTGTTTGTGTGCCTTTCAGTTCATGTGTTTGTACATGTTTAATAGCCAGCTGGGCCTTGTGCTGGTCTCCTGCTCATCATGCACCAATCTGCAGGTTTGAATCTGCAGGGGCTGAACTGGTGGTCTCACCGTCTCAAACCTCTGTCACCGTCCCTGCTTAGGGGGCCTTCTTTACTGCTCTTCACTCCTGTGTCGTTCCAAACAACATGCATGTACTACCGATGACTGACTTAGACCCATCTTAGTGTGTTTTGTGTTGGCAGTAACTTAGTAAATAAATGTATTTCTGTTTTGTACTCCATCCAACCTCTTGCCCCATCTTTTGTTGCTTTTGTTTTGTGTGTGTGTGTGTGTGTGTGTGTGTGTGTGTGTGTGTGTGTGTGTGTGT
>CM059265.1:34074852-34079852 GCA_030347295.1 Setipinna tenuifilis
AGTGGAGAATTGTGTGTTTGTTATGAAATGTTTGCATGACCCCCCAGGCTACTGAGGAGGCCGCTAGTCAAAGTGTGGACGATGCGAGGCAGGTACCTGAAACTACGGTCCTAATTACTGATGCAGCGGGGGCGAAGCAGGCAGCTAAATTTGACTGGAGGTGCAACCATCCAACCAAAACTGTGTGTTCATGTCCACAGGAAAGATGAGAGAAGTGGTATTGTTGGAGCCAGCGCAGCGGGATCCATACGGACTGTAAAGACTACACTGGTGTGAGTGTCTGGTGGTTTTCACCTGATGTAACTTCCGAAGCATTAGCTAGCTACGCTACCTGAAAGACACGCCACATTGTGATGTGACATGCCAAAAGACAGACAATGCCCAAAAACAATTTACCTGCGGAATACAATGAAGTCTGCGAAATGTATGAGCCACAGCTCTGCCAGAGGGAATCTTTGTGTGCCGTTTTTTATGAAACATGCAAAACTGTGAATTTAAGAACTCAAAGTGGCAAGAAAGGAAAGTGTGTCGTGGGCTGGTGCAACTGCTGCAGTGCAGTTGTGTCATATAACACTCATGGCCTACGTCTTGGACAGGGGTCGGGTCTGGTGACAAAGGGTGACACATTGCTGTTGATAACCTTGAGAGCGCAGACATGTTATGCCTAAAGGAGACTCTGTTACCAAAAACAAGAGTTAGATAAGCTCAATTCTGTGAGTAACGACTTCTATGGTGCAGGGGAATCGACAACAACTCTAAGCCTGGGAATAATCCATGCTAGAATAACTGAAGGGGTGGTCATCCTCTGGCAAAAACACATATGATGCAGTAGTTAGTGTGGTTCAGGTAGAGGTTGACTTGGTCATAGCAATCAACGTTGCTCATCATAAAAATGTCTGTTATTTTTAAAGGTTAACACCCCCTTTGAATGTCACCTTAATGAAAATGAATACCTTAGTAGTTCGGCTTTCATCAGCTCATTTATTGATGAAAGTGAATGTGCAAATTTAATGGGTGATATGAATGATGACACCTGGGATGACACGTCATTATTTGGGCAACACCTAAATCACTTCTGTCCAAAAAATCAAGTTGATTCTCTCAACTAAACTTTTGTAACCTACCCAATAACATCACAAGCACGGGGAACAGCATCTTTTCTGGGTGTACAGCTGTGCCTACACATCTGATGCTCATGATTGTTTAATAGGTGCTGAGATTCTGTATAATCTAGCCACAACAGATCACATACCCGTCTGTATGACTTACCGGAGCTGTCCAACTCTGACAGTGGTGATCACAGAAAAATGGACTGTACTAGGTTTACTAAATAGCCTATGATCTCTGGAAATACAGCTCCTTGACTGATAAGAAGAGAGGAAAACAAAAGATCAGATCAGGATGGAATGAATTTGTATCTTATCTCCAAGCTGAGACTAAAGAAGCCTTTCACAGCTGGGTGTTAGCTGGAAAAGTAAGACATGCTCAGAATTTGAGCAGAAGTAAAAAAAGAAATGAAAGGTTTAAAAATGCTGTTTTTATTAAATTAAATATGCTTTCCGTTTTATTAAAAAGAATAAGCAGACAATAAGAGTAAACTCTATGCCAAAAAACCTAAGCAGAATGATGTTTATTTAAGTTCTGGAAAGAAGTTAGTCATGAATAATAGCAAAGTGCCTCTGCCAACTAGCATTAAAGGAGAAGTAAATATTGCAGAGCAGTGGGGAAACATTTTAAGGAAATATTTAACTGTGTTAAGAGTGATGCTTTTAGTGTTGAAGGTTGACGGTTGTTTATAATGATGGTGTGGTTATTGGACCAGATGAAGTGTACAGAGCATTATGCAGGAATTTGGCAGAGAACAAAGCCTATGGCCCCGACCAAATACATCTGAGGTAAGCCGACCATCTGAAGTATCTGATAGAAAGCAGTACTGACAGTCTGTAGCTATTTGTTTTTCTGGTTTATTGATGCATGGCATATTAACTGACTCTGTCTTGGCACCAATAGCACAGCCAGTCATCAAAGATGTAAGCATGTATCAAGTATCAAGTCTATAGACAACTACAAAACCAATTGCTATAGTTAGTATTTTATTTAAAATACTAGTCTGGATCTTATTGAACAGGCTCCAAGAGTATGTGGTAAACATGGACAATCAAATCGGTTTTGCATGGTAAGTTACATGATTAAGCAAATATGCTGGCACATTTGAACAAAGAAAGTGAAAGCAGCTCTTTTTAGATCATACTGTATGTGTAACTATAGTAAAGCAAAGATGAATAAGATCAAGGTGACATATACTGTACTGGTGCTCCTAGAATTCTCTTAGCACCCAAGGGTGGGAAAATGCTAACTTCATGTTTGTTTTTTCTGGTGTTACAATGTTTCAGGTCTCACTCGGGAACCTTATAGTAAGTGTAGGTTAACTGAGTCCAGAAATGGAATTATAATTGTCTTTGACTGACCCCATACAAAGTGAGACACGGTACTCCTCTGTGTCCTGGAGATACTGGAACAAACAACTGTATCTGTTTTACTTTGTTTTAATCTGTTTTGTGTATGTGTGTCTGGTGTGTGTATATTGTATGTGTATGCCTTGTATTTCTTTTATAAATGGACCATGAGTCTGTTAAATAAAGTTATGTATGTAATTACATGCCCACAGTATTCTTGAAAGGACAACGTACCATAAAGCAAAGTATATGAAAAACTACTAGTAGTGCTCTGTTTTGAATGGGAAAGGTATATATTCACGGTATTAAATTCAACACTACATGGCTTTTGAAAGAGAGAAAAACGGAAAACTTCACACACACTTGAGTTATTTAAACATTTACCTGACTCCCAACCAAATAAAAAAAGAAGCTAGTAAGTCTTTCGGGTCCACTAGATAACTCTATCCACTGAACTTAAACAACAGATCCCCAAAATAAACAAGTGGCAGTACATTTACAATTTATTCCCTAACCCTGTTCAGAGAGAAGTGCCCATCCTTAGAAGTGGCCTTTGAGGGAGACTAAAAATGAGGGACAGTGTTGAAGAACAAGGCAGTTGTTGCAGTCACAAAGTCTCTTTGCGTTCCAGTGCAAGGAAGTAGTCAACTTTAACTATGTATTTTTATGTAGCACAGAAAGTCATTGGGAAAAAAAAACACGAATGTGAATTTAATGTGAATCCGGAGGACAGAGGCACGGTGCTCTCAACCCTTAGAGAATCCACTGAACTGGATAAACAACAATTACCATATATATAGAAATTATGCTGTGCTTGTGGTTTATTCCACTATTTTTGACCACATTTCATATTGGCACCCTTTATAGCCTAAGGATTTTTTAATAATGTTATGGGTGATTACATTTGTACACACCTGCACGCACGCACACACGTACGTTCGCACACACACACACACACACACGCACACACACACACAAACACTCACAATTTTGTAACTCTTTCTTTGACACTCTCTATTGCGCTGTCTCTCTCTCGTTCTCTCCTTTTCTCCCTTTCTCTTTCTCTCCTTTTCACTCACACACACACACACACACACACACACACACACACACACACACACAGACACCAACATACACATACACACACTCTGTCGCACAGAGAGACGGAGGTGTTGTTTGCCATGGTAAACAGCGCTGGAGCATCGTGGGTAGAGAGCTGTAGGGCACAGACAGAGGAAGTCCTCACAAGTCTCCAGGGTTTCGCTGAAGATGCCTGTGGTGTTCTTTACGCACACACACACACACACACACACACACACACACACACACACACACACACACACACACACACACGCACGCACATACACATACACACACACGTACATCTCAGCAATTTTTCCCATACCTCCAGAAGAGTGCATACTCTATTTCTTACACCCTTTCATGCCTTCATAAAATAATCTTACTGTTGCGTGTCTGCACAACAAACCCCTGCCCCATTTCAATGTCTCAGTGTTATCTCACATGTCTATCCATTTGTGCATCCATGTCTGTCTGGGTTTGAAGTTTCATGTGTAAGTCTCTTTCATCTACCTCTCCCTATCTCTTCTCTCTGGGACTAACATGTGCACACACACACACACACACACACACACACACACACACACACACACACACACAGGCACACAGTTTCACTGCCCTCTTCTTGTTGTGTTTCTTTCAACCACCAGTATCTCTGCTCTCCATTGTCTTAGTCTCTCCTCTCTCACCCAGTTTTTACTCTCAACCAGGGGTGCCACTAAGGGGCTGGGGTTGGAGGGTGTTAAGTCAGGATGATTTATTCCAGGCGGCCCAGAGCTTCGCAGGGGCCCACAAAGGACTATGATATGGCTGGGGTGGGGCCAATAAATGTTAGCGTTGTGAGAAGTTTCACCAGGAAGACTTAATGCCCGTCATCAATTAGCTGTTGTCCAATCAGCTCTTAACACCTGTCTTTTAATACCCTAACCCAGGTCTGTACCTATCTGCTTTGCTGCTCTTTATTTCAGTCTGGAAGAGGTCTCTCTATGTACCCCCCCTCTATCTTTCTTCTCTCTCTCTCTCTCCCTCTCTCTCTCTGTCCTTCTCTGTCCCCCTCTCTCTCTCCTTTTCTCTCTCTCACACACACACACCAACACAAACACACACTCTGTCCCACAGAGAGACGGAGGTGTTGTTTGCCATGGTAAACAGCGCTGGAGCATCGTGGGTAGAGAGCTGTAGGGCACAGACAGAGGAAGTCCTCACAAGTCTCCGGGGTTCTGCTGAAGATGCCTGTGGTGTTCTCTCTCACACACACACACACACACACACACACACACACACACACACATACACACACACACACACACATACACACACACACACATACACACACACACACACACACACACACACACACACACACACACACACACACACACACACACACACACACACACACACACACACACACACACTCCTGGATGGCTACATGCTGTGAGCAGCTTGACAAAAGTTGTAGTT
>CM059265.1:34084852-34094852 GCA_030347295.1 Setipinna tenuifilis
TTATTTTCTGCTCCCCAAGCATCCCACTCCACACACACACACACACACACACACACACACACACACACACACACACACACACACATACACAAAACTCCTATTACCACCCCACATGCTTTACACTGTCCATCTCAAACCATCCAGCACACATACAAAAAACAAAAGACACTGGTACGAGACTATAATAAAATAAGATACACACACACACACACACACACACACACACGTTCCCAGTGTCACTTGCCTCACTCCGAACAGCCACACACATCCACAGACACACACACACACACACACACACACACACACAGGTGTGTATGAGCTAGTAAGACAGTCACAGGGGCATGGTAGAGAAGTGTAACCAGGGCGACACTCACTTCATTTAGCTTGCAGTCAGAGCCCTGAGACTGTCTCACTTTATTTCATTTCTGCCACCATTCCCTCGACTGCTACGCTCACTCTTGCCTGCTGCTTACACACACACACACACACACACACACACACACACACACACACACACCATTACCTGAACTGCTGTTCTTCTCCTTCCCTCCTTCCTTCCATGTACAGACTCTCTCTCTTTCTCTCTCTCTCTTTCTCTCGCTTTGTCTCTTATTCTGTCTGTCTGTCTGTCTGTCTGTCTGTCTGTCTGTCTCTCTCACACACACACACTCACACACACACAGACGCACAGACACTCTGACACACAGACACATACACACATACACACATACCCACACACACACACACACACACACACACACACACACACACACACACACACATACCCACAGACACACACACACACACACACACACACACACACACACACACACACACACACACACACATACCCACACACATACCCACACACACACACACACACAGCCACACACACACACACACACACACACACTCACACACACATCATTCCCCTGACTGCTACTCTCTCTCTGCTACCAGCCCTTGCTGCTGCTGGTCCTGATGTTGCTTCCTGCTGTGTGCTCCTCCATGCTGCTCTCATGCAGCGCATTTCAGCAGGCTTAACAGGCTCCAGTCAATCCCCCAGATGACCATCACTCTTACACACTCTCTTGGAGACTCTTGGGTCTCATGTTAGAGTGTGTGCGTGTGTTAGTGTGTGTGTGTGTGTGTGTGTGTGTGTGTGTGTGTGTGTGTGTGTGTGTGTGTGAGAGAGAGACAGAGACAGAGACAGAGACAAAGACAGACATGACATGAATTGAATCTTGTTAGTATACATACACAAAAAGAAACACACACATGCACACATACAAAAACATACCTACATGCACACATATACATGTATGGGCACACATACACACATGCACATACTCCATACACCTACACATGCACGTGAACACACACACACACACACACACACACACACACACACACACACACACACACACACACACACACACACTCACTCACTCACTCACTCGGGCTTTCTGGGAGGGTGAGAGCCTGAGTGGTCCTGTAGGTATGGGTGAGATCTGCTCTTGATGCTTGACCTTCGTGAGGTGTAAGGTCAGAGGATAGGTCTCAGAAGGCCTTTTCCCACAGCACACTGACCATCGCCCAGCCCCCCTCGTCCTCACCCCCCCGACCCCCCACTCCCCACTCCCCAGCAGGCCAGACCTTTCTGGACTTTGCCTTGGCCTTTCTGAGACCTCTGGGACCCTCAGTGAGAGGTGAAACACAGTCTTGACAGCATACAGAAATACTCTTGAGATTTGCAACACAGTCCATACAAATGCCACAAACCACAAATACGCATCAAGGTACTTGAGTTAGAAATGCATGTGTGTCAATTGTTGGATTGTGGATGTGTGTGTGTGTGTGTGTGTGTGTTTATGTATGTATGGTTTTTGGAGTTTTTCAGTTTTTTAGTGTAATTAAATGATATTTTTATGTATGAGTTTTTACTTCTGTAACACTTTCTAGTTAGAAACTGTATATATTATTCATGTTTGCATCCCCCTCTTCTGAGCGAGTAGTTTGTTGGTTTGTTTGTGCATGTGTGTGTGTGAATGCATGAATAAATTTGAGGGGGGGTGTGTGTTTGTGTTCATGTGCAGTGTTTGTTTGTGAATGTGTAATTATATTTGTGGGTGTGCATGTGCATGTCTGTGTGTGTATATGTATGTACAGAAATGAGTGATTGCCTGCCTGTGTGTGTGTGTGTGTGTGTGTGTGTGTGTGTGTGTGTGTGTGTGTGTGTGTAAATGTGTGTGTGTGTGTGTGTGTGTGTGCCTGCTTGTGTGTGTGTGTGTGTGTGTGTGTGTGTGTGTGTGTGTGCGCTCACGTATACATATTTCCCCTGTTCCTCTGAAGCCTTTGATACACTGACGTAATGGCCGCTGACAGAAGCATGAAATGGGCCACGCCGCTCCACCCAATCAACCCCTCTGCCCGTGCACCTGGAGCCAAATCAGCACACTCTATCTCGCCGCGTGCTCCCTCCGATACCCCGCTGAATTCATCAAAACAGAGGCAGGGGCCGCCGGGAGCTGCCTTTACAAGTCGCATGCAGCAGGGCACCGGCGTTTGCACATACAAATACATAACCATTGCTGGGTGTCATCTCTCGAACGAAGGACAAATAATAATTCAGCTTCTGTTTCATGGTCACTGGCTGGCTTATGAAGGTGGATAAAGAGTGGCCGATCCCTTAGTTGTGACAGCTCGTTGGAGCTGCACGCTTTTTCCGGGGCCGTGGAGTTGTGAGAGGATCCCTAAGCCCTTTTGGCTGTCGGTGGAGCGCGCTGTGAAGCCAAACAGCCTGAGCGGTAGAGGCACAGACAGCAACAGCAGATGAAGCAGCACGCGTGCATTTACTCTCTCTCTCACTCACACACACACACACGGGCACTCTCACACACACATACACACACACACACACACACACACACACACATACTCACACACACACACATGAAGACACACTTCCACAGATGCGTTGGGAAGAGAGAGCTGAGCTTGGAGCCACGCAGCTGATTTTCTGATGCCCAGAAAAGGGAAGAGAGAGAGAGAGAGAGACAGACACATACACATAGCATCTTGTGTGTTTGTGTGTGTGTGGGTGAGTGCGTATGTGTGTGAGTGGGCACGTGTGTGTGGGTGTGTGTATGTGCATGTGTGTGCACGAGGAGGGTATGTGTTTGTGTGAGTGAGCGCAGCTTGAAGAGGACTGTTGGTACACACACAGCCCCAAACGCAGCCAGGAAAGAAGGCGGCAGACTGTGATTGGCATGTTGAGCCGTGCTTCTGATGCCAGGCACTGAGGAGATCCTTTCACACACACACACGCACACACACACACGCACGGACGCACACACACAAGCACACACTTTCTCTTGCACACGGAGAACCTGGGACAACTTATGGACAGAGCGGAGACAGTAGGGAAGAACGGAAGCCTCAATCACACACAACAACAACAACAATAACAACAACAACTGTCGTGGACTGATGAAGGAGCAACGCTTCAGCCCTGGGTAAGTGAACTTCTACAGCGAGCACTTGAGAACACACACATACTCTTTCTCTCTCTCTCTCTCTTCTCTCTCTCTCTCTCTCTCTCTCTCTCTCTCTCTCTCTCTCTCCTCTCTCTCTCTCTGCACCCCCCCTCACTCACTCACTCTCTTTCTTACACACATGCAAATGTATCTTTGCATCCACTTCATTATGCAATTACACATGTATCCACAGCAACATTATACAGTTAGGGTCATGTACCTGAGTCCAGTGGGAATCGTCCAGTGTGTGTGTCTGTGTGTGTCTGTGTGTGTGTGTATAAATATGGGGGAAGTATAGAGGACTGTAAAAAGGAACGATGCCTTTAGGCATGCCTGAGGGGGTAACTTCTCTCAAAGCACCCTTGTCCACGTTGATCTGTATTTGTGTGTGTGTGTGTCTGTGTGTGAGGGAGAGAGTCTGGGGATGTGGTCTGAGGAGACATCCTCTCTGTTCTGGAAATTGGAAATGATGAAATGACTGTTTGAGTTGGTGCAAGTTTCTGTACAGATTGATAGTCTTACGTACACATACACTTGAAAGGCATGCTGTTTGTTACTTCCTCCTTCCAGACTGGAAACCAAATACATATTAAGAGGCAGACTGTCGCTGGCACTCACGTGTGCGCACACACTGAATTCTCCTGTCCTTGGGCAGGCAATGTTGTCACCCACATTTCACAGGTCTAGCTGACTTTCTCTCTCTTATTTCCCGTCTTTCTCTCCCTCTAGCAATCTTCTGGCATCTTGTTCTGTCTCTGCCCTAGTCTCTCTTAACTATCAGACTAAGTGATAGAGCTGTTTCAGGAAAGAAAAACAGGTTTGTGTTTCAGAGGTATGTGCGTGCGTGTGTGTGTGTGTGTGTGTGTGTGTGTGTGTGTGTGTGTGCGCGTGTGTGCTTGTGCGTGTGTGTGTGGGGGTGTACGTGATGTATTATTTCTTCTTTGCTCTTGCACGCGCTGTCTCCCTGCATCGTTATCAGTGACGAGGAGAGACAGAGAGCAAAATAAAGAGAGAGAGAGTGAGAGAGCATGCAACAGAGATGGGAGGAAGAGCGAGCGAGGGAGGGAGACAGAGGGAGAGAGAGAGAGAGTGAGAGAGAGAGGAAGTGAGTGAGAAAGAAGGAGAGAGAGATGGGGGAGGAGAAAGAGAGAGGAAGTGAGTGAGAGAGGTGGAAAGAGAGAGGAGGAGAGGGAGAGAGAGAGGGAGGGAGAGAGAGAGAGGAAGAGCGAGTGTGACAGTGGTGGTAGCAGTGCTGCCACGGGCAGATAAGAGAGGAGGCTGTAGCGGCAGCGGCGAGGCTCATCACAGAGATGCAGAGATAAACACACAGCTACAACACACACACACACACACACACACACACACACACACACACACATATAAACACAATTAGAACACGCGCACACACACACAGATAAACACAGTTACAACACACACACACACACACACACACACACACACACACATACACACACACACACACACACACACACACACACACACACACACAGATAAACACAATTAGAACACGGGCATGCACACACACACACAGATAAACACAGTTACAATACACACACACACACACACACAGATAAATTCATAGCTACAACACACAGATAAACTCGCAGCTACAACACACACACACACACACACACACATAAATTCACAGCTACAACACACACACACGCACACACATAAATTCACAGCTACAACACACACACACGCACACACACACACACACACACACACACACACATGCACACATGCACACACACACACATGGATAAACTCAAAGCTACAACACACCCCCGGGGAACATTCCGGAAATATACGGCCACTGAAAATTACATCTAGTAATAAAGCACATATAGTTTCAGCAGCTCCATTTCACTCATGTTAGCATACATTCATAATCATCATCAACAGCAATAACATCAACAACAACAAACCAGTTCTTCCTATATTGAATGCCTCTATGTACAGTATGAGTGTATCTGTGTGTCTGATGATAATCACACACATGTGGTTTCAGCATTTCAGTTTCACTTATGTTTACACATATTCTTAAAACAACAACAGCAACAGCAACATCAAGCCTGTCCTTCCTGTGTTGAATGCCTCCTAGTCTCCCTTTGTGTGTTTTGTGCATGCGTACATGTGTGCATGTGTGTGTGTGTGCTTGTGTGTGCGTGTGTGTGCGCGCGTGTGTGTGCACGTGTGTGTGTACGCGTGTGCGTGCGTGCGTGCGTGTGTGTGTGTGTGTGTGTGTCTATCTATCCCCAAGCTGTGTGTGTTTCCTTAGTGTTTGCTCCCGCTTGCTGACAGCTCGCGAGAGAAGTGACCCAGAGATGCAGGAGGCCGTTTACTGGGAGCCAGCTGCTCAATAATAATTAATCTGGCGTCCTGATGATTAGGTATTCACTCTGAGAGATGGAGCGGCGGCTGTCTCGCTCGCTCCCTCGCTCGCTTGCTGTCTCGCTCGCTCGCTCGCTACGCACAGGGAACCGTAGACAGGGACGGGGACAGATAGCTGGTGCTGTGGAGCGGCACACAGAAATGCAAATGGGTGCATTTGGTGGAGACTGGAAGTGGGTCTGTGTGACACATTCTGCGTGTGTGTGTGTATGTGTGTCTGTGTGTCTGTGAGTTTGTGTCTGTGTATCTCCTTTCTCTTTCTGTCTTGCTCTCTCTCTATTTCTGTCTTGCTCTCTCTTTATTTTTCTTTCTCCCCCCCCCCCTCTCTCTCCCTCTCTCTTTCTCTCTCTCTCTCTCTCTCTGCATGTATGCATAATATACACGTCTAGTGGGCATGCCAAGCCCCCTATCCTGGCAACATCTTCCAATGTTCACATAGTTCTGTCAAAGTCTATGGCAGAATTACTCGCAACCAACCATGAAGGAGGTGATGATGATGATGATAACGACAGTGATGATGATGATGATAACGACAGTGATGATGATGATGATGATGATGATAATGACAGTGATGATGATGATGGTAATTAGACACGCACACACACTCATGCACTAGATAAAAAAATCTCAAACAGGCACAGATGGTAGTGTCTGTACAAGAGGGCGGAGACGGCGGAAGAACAGACTACCCCCGTCTCCAAAAAGAAAGCAAAAAAAAAAAAATCAGAAATGAGCGAAACAACCATTAGTGTGGAGCGGGAGGATGAGGAGCGGAGTTGGGAGGCAGGAAGGGGAAGGGAGGGGAGGGGAGGGGAGGGTAGGGGAGGGAGAGAGAGAAGAGGAAGGGCTGTTTTTGGACGGGCTAATTGATCATTACTGAGGATGCTGAGTGAGACTTCCTCCACCCCGGCTCGGAAAACTTCCCCACTTGCCTGCGCACTCCGGCAAGTTCCCTCCGCTTTGTTTTCAAACCCGGAGCCTGTCACACACACAGTGTAAGGAAGGCAGCACACCAACCATCAGGCTGAGTGAGTACCCAAACACTGCTTTGTGCTGTTTTGTTTTTGTTTGGTGGAGCTGAGGTTGGAAGAAAAGAAAAGAAAAGAAAAGAAAAAAAAACTCAAATCAATATAGGGAAAAAACTGGTGGGTAAACCCACTAAGTAGCTAAACTGTCTCTGTGTGTTCCAACCCTTTTTGCTCTCCGCCGTTACTGACAGTGTTTGTTGCCTTTAGTGTGGTTGATGGTTGATGGTTGCTGTTTGGTGGTTGGTGGGTGGGGGCATGGGTTGTTTGAGCTTGTTTATGTCTTTTGGCCGGGAGGATGAGCAGGGGGGGCAGAGATCCCAGAATCTCTCAATCAGGGCATGAAAGACATGGCCTCAGGACTCGCCGTGCTGGCCTCGGCCCTGGGCGGGCAGACTGGCAGCATTCTATTCTGATGATTTCAGGGAAGTTGCACAGGCCAGGGGTTGTGTTTGTGTTTCTGTGTGTGTGTGTACGTGTGTGTGTGTGTGTGTGTGTTCGTGCGTGTGTGTGCGTGCATGTGTGTGTGTGTGTGCGGGTGTCACGTTGCACAGGCCAGGGGTGTGTTTGTGTTTCTGTGTGTGTGTGTGTGTGTGTGTGTGTGTGTGTGCGTGCGTGTGTGCGTGCGTGTGTGTGTGTGTGTGTGTGTGCGTGTGTCTGTTTTTGTATGTATGAAGCAGATTGTTCCCCTGGCATCACTCAACACATGGCCACACATTTCGTCTGTGTGTTTGTATGTGTGTGTGTGTGTTAGAGAGGGAGTACAACTAATTTGGTAACTAACTAAGTGTGTGTGTGTGTGTGTGTGTGTGGGTGGAACTGCCTGGGCCAGCCTATTTGGCAGCAATTTTGATTTAATGAGCGGACCCTGGAACCCTCCTCTGTGACTTGTGGAGGTTCTGAGCATCTCTTCCCCACCCTTTGATCTGTAGGCCATAAGGACAGAGCAGAAAAAAAAGTGAATCATAAAATGGAGAAGGAGCATGGAAGGCAGATATTTTCCTCCCCAAAATAGCAAAGGGCTCCACTCAGAGACCTCGCTGAAAACACTGCGAGGCAAAGAGCAGGAGATGGTGGAGGAGGCACAGATAGCAATAGAGGAAAGAGAGAAAAACGACAGAAAGGAGAGAAAGAGAGATCGTGTGCTGGTGAGAAAGAGAGACGGAGACAGAGGGAGATTTGGCGAGAGAAAGAGAGACAGTGGAAAGACCAAATGAGGTAACTATGGTGTCACAGGTGTTTGATCAGGAGGCTAATCTCCTTTCCGAAGCGTCTGCCTGTCTGTCTATCTGTGTGGTCTGTCTGCCCATCCCTATGTCCATGTCTGTCTGTGCATCCACTTATCTATCTGTCTCTCTGTCTCTGTCTCTGTCTCTCTCTCTCTTTCTGTGTGTGTGTGTCTGTGTGTGTGTGTGTGTGTATGTGTGTGAGAGAGAGAGAGAGAGAGAGAGTATGTGCGAGTGTGTGTGTGTAAGGCTTTGGACTACAGAGGCGGGTTTGACCTTGAGCTGTGTCAGAGACAGAGGCTGGGTCTCAGCAGGCCCCTCCACCCCAGAGGATTATAACATTAGTGTGCTGCGCTCCAGATTCGGGGGGGTAGGGTGGGGGGGCTGTGCCAAGGGTCTGTGGGTGCAGAGGGGAGCGAGGGTGTTGGGGGGACTGGAGGGAGAGAGGCAGGGGGTGGGGGGGTTGCTGCGCACACAAACGTCCCCCATGTGAGGCAGGCAAGGTCACAGTCACCCTGGCTGCACTTGGGGTTTTGTGTTCGTTCGGCTTGTTGGCTGGCTGGCTGGATGGCTGGGTGGCTGGGTGCTGTGCAGCGTCTGGGCCCGGTAAAACGAGGAGTGAGGCAAGGCAACAAACAAATGGCAGACAGATTAGGAGTCTCATATTCGTTCCACTTGTCATGTGGCTGGGCATTTGACTTTCAGATTTGTGCTTGAGAATAATGGGGCCGATGATTATGCATGGACGGATGATTGACACGCAGAGAAAGAGACAGCAAGCGAGGGAGAGATAGAGGGAGGGAGGGGTAGAGAGAGGGGTGGTGAGAGAGGTACAGAGAGAGAGGGAAGGAGGGAGGGAGGGGTAGAGAGAAGAGTAGAGATAGGGGTGGTGAGAGGGGTGGTGAGATGGAGAGAGAAAGAGAGAGAGGGAGAGGGAGAGACAGAGGGAGGGAGAGAGCGGTGGTGAGAGGGGAAGACAGATAGAGAGAGAGGGAGGGAGAGACAGAGGGAGAGAGAGAGATAGAGAGAAAAAGCAGAAAAATATGCGGCGGCTTGCAACAGTTGCTGAGGGAGCACGCGCAGGCTTTTAATTTAAAGTATTAGAGCATGTTTTATACCCTAAGCTGCTATTCTGGGCTCCAGTCTCCCCAAGGCTTTGGCTCGGCCACTGCCTCTGTGAATCACCCACCCAAGAACACTGGCAGCCACGATTGTATACCTGCCACTCTTCCCTCTCTCCTGCTCTTTCTCTCTACCCCCCCCCCCCGTCTTAATATCTCTTCCTCCTCTTTCTTTCTCTCTCTCTCTTTCTCCCTCTTTCTTTCTCTCACTCTGTATTTCTCCCTCTTTTTCTCTCCTCTCTCTCACTCTTTCTTTTTCTCTCTCACTCTCTCTTTCCCTTTCTCTTTCTCTCTCTCTGTTTCTTCCTCCTCCTCCTTCTTCCTTTAATTTCATTTAACTTAACTCTTTGGCTCAAGCATTCCCAAAATGCCACAGGAGTCGTAAAAACGGATCTCTTACTTTTATGTCTCTGGACAGTTTCTACTGAGGTCAGCACTGATTCTCAGGCTTAAAGCATCCTCCTCCTTCTCCACCTCCTCCTCCTCCTCCTCCTCCTCCTCATCTTTATCGTGCTTCTCTTTTTGCTCTTTCACCTCCTCTTCCTCTTCCTCTACCTCGTCGTCCTCTTCCTCTCCTCCGCTACCATATCATACTCCTCCTCATCCTCCTCTCGCTCCTCTGCAAACTCCTCCATCTACTCTTGCTCTTGCACAACACGAGGGACTCGTATATCGTT
>CM059265.1:34104852-34109852 GCA_030347295.1 Setipinna tenuifilis
GTGTGCGTGTGTGTGTGCTAGCACCTGCGAAATAATAAGAAGCAAATCCCTGCCATGTACTGTACACGATGCGCGGGGGATTTGATAAAACAGCGCTACCCAGGATGGGCGGCCAGTGCTCCTCCACGCATTAGATCACGGGCAGGCGATTGCGTGGGGGAACCTATAGGAGGAAGCTGCGCCGCACAGCGGAGTCTGCCAAAAACTCCCAAAAGCAAAGCTCCTCTGAAAATTTGTTCCCATAATTCGCGAAACATAAAAGGCAAATTCATCAAAGGATCTGTGCAATGTGTAATTATCTATATTGTCCAACCCCCCCCAGCCCCCGCCCCCCCTCAGCCTTTCCCTTCCACTTAACAGCCCCCCCAATCATCCCACACAAATACATACACACACACACACGCACACACACACACACCCACACATGCACGCACACATACACCCACACATGTACGCACACAGGCACATGCACTATACCGTCTGTCCGCTATATTAATGCCATTAACAATTGGAACTGCCTGCGTACACAATGTAATTAGGCTCCAGCGCACAAACAAACCCACTGCCAAAGTAAATGGCTTACCACAGCACACACATTAATGGGCGGTAAGTCTGTTATCTCTCTGCCAGCTTACCACTCTCTGGCACCCGGCCAAGCTTAATTTCTAGATCACAGGAAACAGGAAAACTTTCAGCTGGGTTAAAAAGCAGGGCCCTGTGCTTTGCTTGCTTGCTTGCGTCGTCATCATCAGTGGCCCTTTATGTTCCGTCCAAACGCAGCCGGCGTCTGAAGACAGAAGGAAGTGTCGGAATCGGTTTCCAAAAATAACACCACGTCCTGTTTGGGTGGCAGATGGTGGCCATAGTGTTGGGAGCTAAAAGGCAGGGATCAAATAAATTATGTAGCGCCAGTATACCTTTGAAGAGAATCAACGGTGGCTGAATTTATTTAACATATTACCTTGTGTGTGTGCCTGTATGTATGTGTGTGTGTGTGTGTGTGTGTGTGTGTGTGTGTGTGTGTGTGTGTGTGTGTGTGTGTGTGTGTGTGTGTGTTTCTCTGTTGAAGTCACGGAGTGCTAAATTAGACACTGACAAAAGGGAGAACATCCTTTCCAATTTGCAGGACAGCTGTAAGAATGTAAAATAAGGTGTGAGCCTGTCCTGGAGTCATCAACAGCATTCTCCTGGGCTCACACACATACTTAACTCATGAAGGGCTATAAAGCAGACATCTTTATTTAGCAGATGCTGATTGAACGTATGACATGTTCAAAGCCACAACCATTTTCAGACATGGGTTAAGAATATAGCAATTAACAGTGCTGCTAGCTATACACTAAATTGGTTACAAAACAATACATGCTAGTGTTGGATAAGTGTGACC
This sequence comes from Setipinna tenuifilis, assembly GCA_030347295.1. Classification (NCBI taxonomy): domain Eukaryota; kingdom Metazoa; phylum Chordata; class Actinopteri; order Clupeiformes; family Engraulidae; genus Setipinna; species Setipinna tenuifilis. The sequence continues at coordinate 34,106,240 of CM059265.1, forward strand.
AATGCTTTGTTCTCCTACCCTGGTAAACCAGCCCCTCGTACTTCACTTCGTTTTTTACTTCACTTCGTTTCGTACAGAGGGTCTGGCGCTAGTCTCATTGAAATGGGCTGTTTATAGGCAGAATCTCTCCTAGCCAAATCAGCGCACAGAGCAAGTGTTCCTGAGAATTAGTAGTTAGTCCGTTAGTTTCCGGAAACCGTAACTTCCTTCACATTAATGTTTGGGTAAAGGCAGATCCAAAATTTCTGCAGAGTCCACACCTCCAGGAAGAAAAACGTTTCTCAATACAGCACAGCCAGACCCTCTGTACAAAACAAAGTATGAGCGGCTGGTTTATTGAGTCTACTGTTGTCCAGCAGCTGCAAGAATTATTTTTTCTTATAGAAAGAACTGTGGGTCTTTTCATACAGTTTTAAATCGATGAATAATGCTCCCCTGGTCACTGGCTATTTACAGACTTCCACTCATTAAGAGCATTGCTAGACCGGCAATGTCTCGTGCTAGACCGGCCACTTATATTTATATACTTCATGAATACCTTTCAAATTCACCATTGATGAGCTATGGATTAACCTTTAACCCTTGACTGTCTCAACCAGTAGAACCCATCTGACCTCCGCGCGACCCCATCTCAGCCCGGGCGTCTGACTGCTAACCTCTGCCAGATGCCTGGCCCATGACACATGCCACATAGCCACATAGCCACATAGCCGCATAGCCGAGGGTGTGTGCGACAGTTTCCGGAAATATCCGCCTGCTCCACTGGAGGAGAAGCCTGAGAGAGGCTCAGGGGCGGCTTTAAATGCCATTAGTCACACCTGGAAGCCTGTGTGGGCCAGGCTCCTGCTAGACTGGCAATCTAATTGATGTTATGTGCAGAGATTTTGTAAGAGTGTTTTCTAAGGTGAAGAAATAGGAGAGAGCATGGACGAGGAAAATGTTACAGACACAACAGTCGAGGAGAGAGAGGAATGGGTGTGGGGTGGGGTGGTGGGGTAGATGGAAAGATAGACAAAGCAAAACAGAGTTAGCAACAGACTGCGGAAGTCCTGTGGAAGTTCAAAAGTCCTCTATTACCATGACGTTATTAAACTGATATTGATAGCGCATACCGAACTCCCTACCCAAAAATGGGGAAAAAAACAACCCACCCAATCACAGAGAAAAAAACATAGACAAACAAAAAGAGGAAAACAATCATTGCTCAATATCTATGGCCCTTGGTGGTGTAGAAGTAGCACACCATCTGGTCTAACTTCACAAATACATTTTTCAAAACCCAGCACACTACTGATAGACTCCAAGTCACCAGTATCATTGAAATAGCTAAATTAAATGACCAACATTGTAGAGCTGTTGTGTACTTATAGAAGGGCGACTGTCCCTATTATTCCAGATCATTGCATTCATTTCCTAGTCGTCCTGCCATCTTTGTTGTTTTGCCATAAAAATAAGAAAATGCAAAATAGTCTCTTCCTGATATGGGAAACGTAAAAGAGATTCACAGATGCAAGGCAAGGAATACAAGAACAAAAAATAGAGATATAGCTGGGGATGGGAAGACACACAGAGAGAAAGAGAGAAAACAAAAACAAAAAAAATATATTTACAGAGGGATAGAGAGAACGAGAGAGAGAATGAGAGAGAGAACGAGAGAGAACAAGAGTTGCAGACAGACTGTGAGCAAGAAAAACACCAGTCTGTCACCTTGTCATCGCTGCACGTCTCATCGTCCCCGCCCTGGCATGGGGCCTGCCTCGGGGAAGCTCCGCTCTTGCCGAGTGGTTGCAGAGGTCACACCGAGGCGCCGGTGAAATCCAGCTGCCTCTAACGCAGCACTACCAGCTGCCTCTAACGCAGCACTAACAGGTTAGCTGTCTCTAACGGAGAACGGAGCAGTACCAGCTGCCTCTAACGGAGAACTACCAGGTTAGCAGAACGCTAACCTCAGTCATGGCAGGGCCAAGTGCTAATAGATGTGTATTTAATTGAGCACCAAGAGATTACATGTTTAGGTATGCATGTTCGACTGCGATATGCTGCCTTAGCTGTGGGTGGTGGTTTTTTTTTAGGTGTAGTGGAGAATGTTAATGTAATTAGTGTCTGCAAATAAATGCAGTGCTGTGGTACCTCACTCAGACATTTTTAAACTATTCAGTCTGAGGAGAATATGATAAATGCTGAAAAACATCTGAAAAAAGCAACAGCTGAAAAAAGATCAATCAGTCATCTTTGAGGGTTGACAGGAGTTGTTCTACGCCTACCTTACGAAAGCCATATATTTGGATAATGGCACCAACTACCAATACCTAATAGCAGTTAGCCAGTTAGTTAGCAGCTGGAAATGCATTATAAACCAATTTAACTATTTTATCCAGCGTGCTATGAAGCTGCAGCCGTAATTATCCCCCAAAGCAGTGCTAATTATGAGGAATCTGTAATGCAGTAAAATGTCACACTGTAAATGGCACGCAAATGAAGGCGTTAATCCTGCACTCCTCACTCCCCCAAGTCAAACACACTACACCAGGCTCCAGTGAACATCACCCATCCCGCAATTTTTAAGCAAGCAAGAACCGCCGAGTCTCCCCGTCTTTCTCATTTGGCAGTCTGACTGCACGCACGCTGTGTTCCCGAGTATTTGTGTGTTTGTCTGGCAGTCACTTCGCATCCCGCGTGCGCTCATCCGTAGGCCAGTTTCGGCGGGGAACGGGAACGGGAGGGAGAGCGAGCGAGGGAGCGAGCGAGCAGGCACGCCGGCAGTCGGGAGATGGAGGTGGAGGTGGATGTGGGGGATTAAGGAGGAGGAGGGTGCAATAATGTGCTGCTTGAAGAGCCCGGGTTAAAATACAACACGCCATTCAAACCGACAGTGGCATTAGAGCCGGGGACGGTCAGAAGTAAACAGACGCAGGAATTATCCCGCACTCTCTCGGCAGCAGGCTGAACACATTGTGAGACACTTTCAGTCTCTGTTATTGTGCAGCTGAAAAAAAGTACCACACAGTAATCGGTTCTTAAATCCCTCATCTGTAGGTTTTTAACTACCTCATTTTGATGCATCTTATTCTTTAAATTTATTCCAAATCCCCTCCTCTCTGTGGTTTTCATTTGGATTTATTTGGGGGCTGGATGCCATAAGCTACAGTAAATTTATTTCAAATCCTTGCTCTGTAGGTTTAGACTAACGTGTCTGGGGGAAGGGGTAGGGTTGGGGGTGGGGGGTTGGTAGTGAGGGGGTATAAACAGTGTATTTCCTTTTGCTTCCTGCCCCCAGTCTCAGGAAAAGCTCTCGGTGGCCCTCTCGTCATGAGCCATAGCAAATCCTCGGCGGTTGTTGGAGAGAGGACTAGCCTACTACCCTGCAGAGCTTGGCAGGGCCTAAGAGGAATCCTCTTTCAGGCTCCTTCTACACCCCCCTCTCCCCCTCTCCCCCGACCCCCTCCCCAACCCACCTCCCTCCCTTGCCTCCTTCAACCCACCTTCCCCCTGTCCTCTAACCCACCTCCCTCCCCTTCTTCAACCCTCCTCCCCCCTGTCCTCCAGCCCTCCTCCCTCCTCTCCTCCAATCCACCTCCCTCCTCTTTGTAGCCTCCCTCCTCCCTGCCCCAAC
>CM059265.1:34112352-34129852 GCA_030347295.1 Setipinna tenuifilis
GTGCTTTGAGCATTTCAGGACCACGGACAGAGACCTCCCATATTCCCCCATGTCAGTCAGTAGGATGGTTTAATGCTTGTAAAGCTGGCTGGTGTGTAGTAAGATGAGTTAATGCTGTTAAAGTACTTCAGTGTAAGTCGTAGTCCTGACCCAACTATCGTGTTTACAGACAGCGGAAGGAGCTGCTTGCTCTCGGGCTCAGTGGCGAATGGCACACTTGGCTGACACTTTGTGTGTGTGTGTGTGTGTATGTATGTGTGTGTGCGTGTGTGTGTGTGTGTGTGCGTGTGTGTGTGTGTGTGTGTGTGTCTGTGTGTGTGTGTGTGTGTGTGTGTGTGTGTGTACTGGATACTGGCAGGCTTCTGGCTGTCCTCTGCTTTATCTGCACTTTGCACGAGAACTCAATTGCCAAGAGGACGACTTAACCTGTTGCCCACCCACAAAGACATATAAACACACACACACACACACACACACACACACACACACACACACACACAGACTGAGATATATGCTCGGACACAGATTCACACACACACACACACACACACAGACTGAGATATATGCTCGGACACAGATTCACACACACACACACACAAATGCTGACCGAGATATCCTATATGAAATGATACATATACACGCAAACTTATCGAGTTCAGACACATACAGTACACACACACAGAAGAAGATGTATAGACAAACACAGGTACACACATACACACTGACAGAAATATACACATAAAGACATGCATACTTTCCCACACATTAAGTGAGATTTATGAATGCAATAAAGCATCAATAACTCACTCGAAATTGTAACACATTAGTTGCATGTTTTTTCACCAAACTCTTCTGTCAAAATCAGCAACAGTTTTGCAGCACTGTCTACCTCAGAGACACCTTTTAGAGTTCCTTCAATCTCCCTTCCTTCCTCCCTCCCTCCTCCCACTCAGCAGCCTGGTTCATTTTGGACATTCTCTCCTCTGCATTTTGCATTTGTTTGTTCCTGTGGCTCAGAAGCTATAGATTATGCGCAGAAACTCACTCTTAAGATGACCCTCGTGCTGTATACCAGCGAGCTTGCAGCAGTTGGTGCGACTGAGCGTGGCCATCCTTGGTCAGTAGTTTCAGCAGACAAAGACGTAGCCCTCTGAAAGCTAATTCACACAAGAGGTGAGTTAAGCCTTACAGCCTTACAATACTGCTCAATTTTAGCCTTGATTGGTGGTCTGGTCTGTGCAGTTCAGTTATCGATCAGCAGTTTCATGGAAAGGGGCAGGTTTTTAATTTTCCATACCATTGGTGTTTTTTTTTTTTTTTTAATCGATAGTTTTGACCTGAGTGGATGACATCCTGTGTTTGGCATGTTAATTTGGACGGGCTAGTTTCCTGTGTGATGGAGCTCCACAGAAGGAGCTGAAGAAAATTGAATTAATCCTCCTGTTGGCCACCACACACATGGAGTGGTTCTGGTTCTTTAATCACACGAAAGACAGCTGCCAAATTAAGATGGACGATTGACGAAATGTGCGTAATTAGATTACACTGGCGTTTTTAAACCTGTTGGGAGAGAAATTTTGAGAAGGCTGAGTCTTTTTTTTTCCTCCTCCCTCTAACATAACACCACTGAGACAGTGAGACAGTTACATAACAACTCCATGTCCTATTCAGTATTTGTGTGTGTGTGTGTGTGTGTGTGTGTGTGTGTGTGTGTGTGTGTGTGTGCGGTATGTGAGTATGTGTATCCATTTCAGTATCGCAGCATGATCTCTCTTAAGGTCAGCTTGGTGTGACGTCAAACTGTGCACACAAAACAAAAAATGAGGTAAAGCGCATACAGTACACAGTGACAGATCTTTAGGGTCTTATACACCCAGCTTTGCTGTAGGTGTATTTGGCCATGTGCGCTGGCAGTGTGGGTGTGTGTGAGTGGGCAAAGGCGAAGGATGGCTCTCTATAGCCCTGTCTACTCTGACCCGCGCCGACTGTTTCCTGCCTGGCCTGTACATTCGCTTGTTCACTCGCTCGCTTCCTTGCTCGCTCGCTCGATCGCTCATCCCGGTTTGACTCAACGATGGAACAGCGCTCACCACATGGCACGAGGAGATCTTCTCCGACAGGGAGAAAGTTTCACAACTGAGCATCATCCCGCAGGCATAACAAAGCCCCTTTCTTTTTTTAAAAGCGCTGTTCCCCAAACCTAAAACAGTCCTTCACACCACACGTCTTCTTTCCAGCAGGAGTCTGACGTGCTGCACAACTTATTCTACACAGCTCTTTGCTCACCTCAGATTTCAGTGACTTAGCCCCATTTCAGGCAAGAGAGATCAAACAGGCATTCCTTCAAGAGTTCTACCACCCTTTCTGTGATGATAAAGAGAAACGTCAGAGTCGATAGCCACAATTTTATTCAGTAGCACTTCCTCTGTATATGCCAAGTGTGTGTTCCAGAAAATGTCAGTGATTGTGTTTTATGTTGAGCTGACTTTTAACTGCATAGTGTAAGAACAAACTGGCGCTTCTCAGTTACACCATTCTTACAAGTTCCGTTAATAAAAACACTGTCAGTCACTGCAGTGATTATGCCAATCACTCATTTCTTTCAGTGTTATGGTACAGCTTTCCGCATGTCATGTCAAGTTATAAACGTCCATACAATATTTGACCTGCATCAGATCACTGCACGTGTGAGTGTCCTTTAATAGTGGAGCAGACACACCTGAAGCCGTTTCACCTTGACAGTGATGGACGGGAAGTCAGCCACAAAAACAGCAGCTGTTGCCCCACACAGGGTGGGCGAGCAGCGCAACGGCCGGCATCCACTGCGCTGCTCTTAAGCCCTCTCTCCTGTGTCAAACGGACAGAGGGCAGAGCGTATCATTTAGTTAGAGACAGAGAGATGAGAGAAAAATGAGACAGGGAGAGAGAGACAGAGAGAGAGACAGAGAGAGAGACAGAGACACACAGAGAGAGACAGAGACAGAGAGAGAGAGACAGAGAGAGAGAGAGAGACAGAGAGAGAAAGGGGGAAAAAACTGGTCTGTAAAAAAAAAACAAAAAAACAAAAGGTGAGTGAGTGTGAAAGAGGCTGGGGATTGGGGATGGGCAAGAATGACAGACTGGTGAGGGGTGGTGTGGGCAGCATAAAGCCCTGTGTGTAATGTGCTAATTGAGGCAGCCTGGCTAGTAGGAAGGGGGGAAATGGAGGGGCCAATCTGTGTGTGTGCGTGTATATATATGTGTGTGTGTGTGTGTGTGTATATGTGTGTGTTTGTGTGTGTGTGTGTGTGTGTGTGTGTGTGTGTGTGTGTGTACAGCTTCTCACAGCTGCAGTCTGAGCCGACACCAATCCTGCTGATCTGCACCTGTCAGTCAGGTCCGGCTCCGTCCGCTATCTAGGTCACTCCACAGAGAGAGAGGGGTGGCCAGGGGCCAATACACACTACAACAGCCAGCAAAGTCACCTCAAGAACAGGTGGGGCAGGTAGTGTGTACTCCTCCTGCAGCAATGCCAGTCATCACTGCCATTGTGACTTAAAAAGATAATACGATGAGTAATTCATCGAATCATTTGTTAATGAATTGATTTTCTTTTTTTATATTCTTCCCTGACCACACCTCGCCCCCTCACCGCTTGCCTGTGGAAGAGAGCTTTGACTGTCATTCTCACCTTTTAAAATATTATTTTGCAAATTAATGTGGCATTCTAGTGCACTGGATAGTACTGCCTGTAATTCAGCAGCCATGCTATTCATTTGAAATATAAATTGAATCGAGAGACAATCAAGCCTTGGCCTGTCCTCCAGCCATGTTGCTTCAGTGCGTGCGTGCCAGTAATGAGGCTAGTAGGGCTCGTGTCGTGATGTTGTTATGATGGTCCAGTGGCCCGTAGACACAGCGCTCCCCTCTGGGACTTGTCCCCATATAGCCCTCAAGCTGCTGGCACACACTGCTGCCCCACAGATATCAAGTGTCCGCCCAATGTCATCCGCCCCAGCGCAGGGTTTTTAAACCACCCATAAAAGCTCATTAAATAAAATCACTGTCTGGCCGCCCCACATCCCTGAGCTCCCATCATGACCCCTCAAAGACGCCCACCTGCCCTTTGGATGATTTGAGGCTCCCTGACGCCCAGTTCACACTTGCGTGCCCCGGCCCCTTCCCCACCTCCCCTTCCCTCTCCTCCCCACAGGAGTTCATTCATTCATTCTGTTCATCCAGAGTGAGTCACACCGTCCAGCCGTGAGTCAGTCAGACGGACCGTGACCTTGTGTCCAACTTCTCCAGACAGCTGGGGAAGAGGCTGAGACACACGCGCCGTCACCGTCCATCACTGGAGGAGTGCCACCACCTCTCACTCACTCAGTCTGTTGTGTGTGTGTGTGTGTGTGTGTGTGTGTGTGTGTGTGTGTGTGTGTGTGTGTCTGTGTACTGGGAATGTGTGTGTGTGTGTGTGTGTGTGTGTATCTGTCTATGTGTCTGTATGCCTGCATGCCTGTCTGTATGCCTGTCTGTGTGTGTGTGTGTGTGTGTGTGTGTATGTGTGTGTGTGTCTGTATGTCTGTATGCCTGTGTGTGTGTGTGTGTGTGTGGATGTTTAGAGTGAGGCAAGTGACACTGGGAATGTGTGTGTGTGTATCTGTCTATGTGTCTGTATGCCTGCATGCCTGTCTGTATGCCTGTCTGTGTGTGTGTGTGTGTGTGTATGTGTGTGTGTGTCTGTATGTCTGTATGCCTGTGTGTGTGTGTGTGTGTGTGTGGATGTTTAGAGTGAGGCAAGTGACACTGGGAATGTGTGTGTGTGTATCTGTCTATGTGTCTGTATGCCTGCATGCCTGTGTGTATGCCTGTGTGTATGTGTGTGTGTGTGTGTGTGTGTCTGTATGCCTGCATGCCTGTCTGTCTGACTGTCTATCTATCTGTGTGTTTGTGTGTGTGTGTGTGTGTCTGTATGCCTGCATGCCTGTCTGTCTGCCTGTCTATCTATCTGTGTGTCTTGGCCCATGAGGGCTGGCTGCTCAGGCACTCAAAGGCTTTAATTAATTAACAGCTCCTAATTGGCCGCCTCCTCCAAACGAGGCCTTTGAGCTTTCGGGGGCTGGGGCCTAATGGTCATGGGCTGGCTAACTGGTGTCCTGGGAAAACCGCAGAGAGAGTAACACAGACAGAGGAAGACAGACGGAGAGAGAGAGAAAGAGGCAGAGAGAGATGGAGGGGAGGGAGGCAGAGAGACTTTCTTGCTGTGACAGGCTGAGACTAAATGCTTATTTACACAATAAGCATGGAGTGGGTGAGAGGAAGGCTGAGCAGACACCTTCATCATGTGTCTTCATTTTCTTTCTATCACTTTTCCGCTAGCTCATCTTTCACCCTCTATTTCTCCTCTCTCTATCTTCTGTTTCCCATCAATGTTTCTCTATAGGCTGTCATCCTGTGCCATTATCTCCCCTTTTCCATCGCTCACTCTTTCTATCCGTCAATGTGTCTTTCTATCGCTCTTACCCTCTTTCACTCTCCCTCCCTCCCTCCAACCCCCCATTTCTCTCGCTCCATTTGCAGTGAGAGTGATGGGCAGAGGCTTCTCTCTCTGTATCTCTCTTTTCCTTTTTCTCTTTCTCCTCCTTTTTCTGACTCCCTCCTTCTTTGCTCCCCCTGACTTTCTCGCCTTCTTTCTCCCTCTCTCTCCCTCTCTCTCCACCCTCCCTACCCCCTTTCTCTCTCTCTCTCTCTGTCCCTCTCTTTCTCTCTCCCTCTCTCTCCCTTTCTCTCCACCCTCCCTGCCCTCGTTCCCTCTCTCTCTCTGTCCCTCTCTCTTTATCTCCCTCTCTTTCTCTCTCCCTCTCTCTTCACCCTCCCTGCCCCCTTTCCCTCTTTCTCTCTCTCTCTGTCCCTCTCTCTCTCTCTCTCTCTCTCTCCCTCTCTCCCTCTCCCTCTGTGTGTGTAATATGTGTCCTCGGCTGTGGTGGTGGTCCTTGGGCCGTGGCTGATTCATGCGGGGCTGCCCACTGACCTGTGTGATGCGGCTCGGGGGAGGGGAGCTCGCGGGCCCCGCCGGACAGATCAGCCACCCAGCCATCCAGCTAGCTAGCATGGACGCTGGACACCATTCCTCTGTCTCTCTCGTTCTCTCTTTTCTCTGTCTTTCTTCACATTCTCCCCATCTCTGTCATCACCTTTTTGGCCTCTGTTTCTCCCTTGTGATTTTTTATCTTCCCTCTCTCTGCACATCTTTGCCCTGATTTTCATCCTTCTGTATTCTTGTCTCCAATCAGCTCTGACACTCTCAACCTGTTCTCCTCTTCGCTACTTGGTTTCATTATCTTCATCTTTCCTTTCCCCTTCTCACACATCCTCCCACACATACATCTTCCCTATCCCTTCTGTTTTGTCTCTTTCCCTCTCTCTCTCTCTCTCTCTCTCTCTCTCTCTCTCTCTCTCTCTCTCTCTCTCTCTCTCAATCTCTTTCTCTTCCCCTCTCTTTTTCAGTCTCTTTCTCTCCCCCTCTCTCTCTTTCTCAATCTCTTTCTCTCATGCTTGGTGTGTGTGTGTCTCTGTCTTTATATCTCTCTGTCTCTTTCTCTCTCTCTCTCTCTCTCTCTCTCTCTCTCTCTCTCTCTCTCTCTCTCTCTCCCTCACCTCATCATTGCAGTAGTACAACTTTCTATGTTTCCATGTCTGTTTTCTTTTCCAGACTTTCTTGCACTTTTTTTCCAATCACCGTTCAGCTTGCTCCCCCCTGACTCTCCCAGGCCCGTCCTCGCTCCAACTTCATGTTTTATTTCCCCTTAGCCACCATTCTATTCCACTCTTTCTTTTTGCCCTCGCTCTCTCCATCCTTGCCCCTCCATCCCTTTCTCTCCCCCCTCTCTTCTTCTTCTATCTCTTTTTCTCCCCCTGTCTTCATGGATAAATGGCCAGGATGGGCCCAGGAGTCTCCTGCCTGGCTCTAGAGTCTGACTGGCGAGACAGTGTTGGATTGGGGGCCTGCTCTCACATCTGCCGCTGCTGCAGGGGAAGGCAGAGGGAGCGAGAGTGAGAGAGAGAGAGGGAGAGAGGGGGAGACAGAGCGAGCGAAGGAGCAGCCAGGGGCTCAACCAGCAACAAACCTTCTCTCACAGCCAAGACCACAAACATGCACACACACATACACATACACAAACACATACACATACACACACACATACAGGCACACACACACACACACACACACACACAGACACAGACACAGACACATACACACACACACACACACACACACACACACACACACACACACACACACACACATACACACACACGGACAGACACAGACACGGACAGACACACACGGACAGACACACACACTGGACTGTAATTTTAGTTATTGTCAGAGTAGTTATATGAGAGGGAGAGAAAAACATAGAAAATCATATGGATTCATGTGGAGGCTTTGTATCTTTCTCTCTTCCTGGCTCCCTTGTGTGTCTGTCTGTGTCTGTGTCTGTTTGTGTCGGTGAAATGGGAAGAACCGGGGACCAGAGGGATGGAGAGAAAAGCAGAAAGCAAAGGGAGGATCAGTTGAGGCATGAGCAGTGTGACAAAGAGGATAAGGACGCTCATCTCTCTCTCTCTCTTTCTCTGTCTCTCTTTCTCTCTCTCTGTCTCTCTCTCTGTCTCTTCCTCTCTTTTTCTCTCTGTGTCTCCACCTCATTCTCTGACGCACTGTCTTTCTCTCCCTCAATCCCCCCTGTTTGCCTTCTCTCCTTCGCCATGTGTGGGTAAACCCACCAGCAGCTCTGTCTGCATCCCCTAGTCTCTGTTCTGGGGGCAGATGACTGGGTGGCTGCATCATCCCCATGTCTCCCCCTGCCTACCTGGCTAGGCCACACGCCGATTCCCCCTGGGCATATGTGCTCGCTCGATGGGATGAGACACACATGGCATCCTCTTTGTTTCTCTGGGTGGTGGTGGGGGTGGAAGGGGGTAGAGGGGGAGACAGAGAGACAGGCCTGGAGCTGGGGTGGCTGAAACAGCAGCAGCAGTGGGGTGGGGTGCAGTGCGGTGCGGTGTGGTGGTGGTGGTGGTGGTGTGTGTGTGTGTGTGTGTGTGTGTGTGTGTGTGTGTGTGTGTGTGTGTGTGTGTGTGTGTGTGTGGGGGTGGGGTGGGGTGTGGGGGTTGTCAGTATTCTGACTATGGGTGTTTGCTAAGGGCTCAGTGCTCATCTCTGGGCTTATGACTGCACAGCTCAGGACAAACCACTGTGTCTGTCATAGAGGGAGGGATGGAGGAAGGGAGGGAGAGGGAGAGATGAAGAGATGCAGGGGGATGAGGAGACAGGGGAGCCGAGAGGGCAAGACAAACAGAGGCAGAAAATGTGTGCATGAAGATAAAGAGGTCACAGTGGTGTGTGTGTGTGTGTGTGCGTGTGTGTGTGTGTGTGTGCGTGTGCGTGTGTGCGTGTGCATAGAGCGTTAGCAGGTTTGCCATAGTTCGCAGAGTTCTGGATAAAAGAAAGGACTAAAAGATTCAGGGAAATCAGTGCATGTCTCGCACATTTCTCCTTGAAATTCCTTATTGGCCTGCTGTGACTGCGTCTGTGTGTGTGTGCGTGTGTGTGTGTGTGTGTGTGTGTGTGTGTGTGTGTGTGTATGTGTCTGTGTATGTGTACATGCACTAACACTTGCAATATAAGCCAAGGCAAAGTCATAAAGCTTACAATATTATTAAAACTTTTAGTGCTTTGTGAAGTGTACACCCTAACTTCAAGAAGCTGTCATGCCAAAGCAATATAGATGCTAGAAACCCCACAGAATGGCTTTGGTTCTCCCATATATGGTGTTTTCCCCCTTGTGTTCATGATGAATACATTTAATTAGAGCTTTATTAATTCATGCATAATGCTGTGTTAATTAAACACATTATAGCAGATCTAATGAATGTGATTAGCACATAGGCTGAGTTAATAATTCATAGGTGTTATTGTGCACGAATGTACATAGTGTTTTAATTTAGGTGAAATGTTTAGAAACCATGGATGCTGGTTGTGTAACAGCGGATTTCTCTAAAAAAGTATCGATGTAAAACTTTTGGGCTTGCCCTTGAGGAAGTTCTTGAGGTGCTCAAAGACAGTCGAGTGGAGTTTGCTGATCAATGGGTGCACAGTCTTTCCACACACCCTAATTACTGGTGGCCCACCCTCCCTCCCGGCCCCCCCGAAAATGTAATTTGGCCTTCGACAGCTTACCGGGGAGAATCATACGAGGTCAAACCTCAATTTTTTTTCCTCCCTCACCCACTGACAAATTGCTTTGGGAGCAATTACGGCTTTTTTGTGTAAGTACTGTTCCCTCTGTCATAAGACCTTAATTAGGCTCCCAGCTACTTCGCCACGGGGACGTCACACTGTGAAGAACAGCCCCCGTGAGTGGGGGGCACCGCGTCGCCTGGATGCTCTCCGGGACGACCAGCGTATCACTGTGCTACCGCGGCAACCAGACTGCCTGGTGTGGATGGCAGTGGGCATGTGGGACTGATAAAGCGGAAGGGAGAGGAGCGAGGGAGGGAGGGATGGAGGGAGGGATGGAGGGAGAGGAGGGATGGAGGGAGGAAGGGAGAGGAGGGATAGAGGGAGGGAGGGAGAGAATTATTAAAAGAAGGAAGTGGGAAGTGGAGAGAAAAGAGAGATAAATATGGTGATTATAAGAAGGAAGAGATTGATGACTTGAATGTATATATGTGTGTGTTTGTGAAGTGCACAAAAAGAGATCGATAAATTAAGAATTAGTGTCTGTGTGAGAGGGAATGAGAGAGAGAGAGAGAAACAGATAGAGAGAGGAAAGAAAAAAAACAAGAGCAAGCTGGAAAGATGGATAGATGAAGAGTGACTCATCCTGTATCTGACTGTCAGGGCACGCTAAGCACTGCATCACTCAGCTGCCTGCGTTCTGACCCAATTAAACGAGTTTCCCCGCTAAAGCCTGCCAATGGATCTCTTAACACCCCCGATAACAGCTGTCTCCACGTCCCAGCCGCCACTGGGCCTCGTCCGTGCCGCAGCCGGGCCGGAGCCCAAACGAGCTCAGCTGTGACCCCAGTCCACGCGCCCAGACGAGGTGCCCTCCCTCGGCTCCAAGTTCGGCCCGGGGTCGGGGCGCTGACTCATTTTATGCATAAGCCAGTTTGAGCCCCCTGTAATGAAATCACTCAGATATCTGTGTTATTAGTCTACCTCTCTCTCGTCTGACCTAAAAAAAGACTACGACCCGGCTCTCAGCACACACCACACTCTCCTCTCCCGGGAAGTCTGTGTATCGACAGCAGCAGCAGGCAGCTAACAGGCGGGATACCACAGAGGATGCCATATGCTTAGGAGCGGACCGTCTCCAGCACGGGGCAGGATTCCTCAGCCAAAGTCTCATAGGGATACAGCACCTGTTCGGAACAGAACCCCCCCACCCCTTCCCAAAAGAAAAATAGACAGTCTTAGATTAGAGGAGTTGTTTTTTTATTATGTGGCAGGCAGAAGGGCTAAGATGTAGTCAACAGGCAGAGGATAGAACAGTTCCATTCTGACATGTGGTCAACAGACAACAGATGGGGCATTTCTAACGTAGTCAACAGGCAGCACAAAGAGCAGTGCTGACGTGTAGTCAACAGGCACAGCTTAGAAAGCTTGTATTATTATATGTGAACCTTGCTGATCGTGACACTGATTAGTCAATGAATACTGATACTTGGCCTCTCAGCAGGGCTAAGATGTAGTCAACAGGCAGAGGACAGAGCAGTTCTATAGAGCTATTCTGACATACATGTAGTCAACAGGCAGAGGACAGAACAGTTCTATTCTGACATACATGTAGTCAACAGGCAGAGGATAGAGCAGTTCTATAGAGCTATTCTGACATACATGTAGTCAACAGGCAGCAGATGGGGCATTTCTAACATGTAGTCAACAGGGCAGAGTGTAGGAGGCTTGTATCATATGTGACCCTCTGATCAGTCAATGATTAATGATACTTGGCCTCTCAGCCCATTGCTTTATCATTTCCATTCTTTTCCTGGCAAAAATTCAAGGACCGTGTGTTAAGTGTATGTGTCAACATACACTATATGGCCAAAAGTATTTAGCCACCTGCCTTGACTCACATATGAACTATAGTGCCATCCCATTCCTAACCCATAGGGTTCAATATGATGCAGGACCACTTTTTGCAGCTATTACAACTTCAACTCTTCTGTGAAGGCAGTCCACGAAGTTGGGGAGTGTGTATTTAGGAATTTTGACCATTTTTCTAAATGTGCATTGGTGAGGTCAAACACTGATGTTGGTTGAGTGCGACTGGTTCTTAATCCCTGCTCTAATTCATCCCAAAGGTGTTTTGTCGAGTTCAATTAAGGACACTGTGTAGCCCAGTCAAGTTCATTCACACCAGACTCTGTTATCCATTTCTTTATGGACCTTTTCTTGGGCACTGGTGCACACTCGTGTTGGAAGAGGAAGAGTCCCTTTCTAAACTGTTCCCATAAGGTTGGGAACATGGGATTGTTCAAAATGCTTTGGTATCCTAAAGCAGTCAAAGCCAGAACATTTTGGATTATTCCATGCTCTCAACCTTTGGAATGGCCCTCTTCCTCTTTCAACATGCATGTGCGCCAGCGCACTAAATAAGGCCCATAAAGAAATGGATGAGACAGTCTGATATGAATGAACTTGACTGGGCAACACAGAGTCCTTAACTGAACATGACAAAATACCTTTGGGATGAATTAGAGCGAGGATTAAGAACCAGTCCCTCTCAACCAATATTAGTGTTTTACCTCACCAATGAGCATTTGGAAAAATGGTCAAAATTCCTATAAAGACTCTGCCCAACCACGTGGACAGCCTTCAGAGAAGAGTTGAAGTTGTAATAGCTGCAAAAAGTGGTCCTGCATCATATTGGACCCTATGGGTTAGGAATGGGATGGCACTATAGTTCATATGTGAGTCAAGGCAGGTGGCTAAATACTTTTGGCCATATAGTGTATCTAGAATGGATCTACGTAGTTGTGATCCCGGGCAGATGTCCTCCAGATGTTCCTTTAGAACACTGCCACAGAACAATTTGGACACCAGAACCGAGCTTCGTGCCTGCCAAAACAAACTCCAGTTTGGATGTGATCAGATGCGTCTCCAATCTCCCAGTCCCCCCCCCTCTCCTCCAGTGTAGTAGGGGCCCAAGGTCTGTGCTTCTCTGGGGCTTCCCACTCTGCCTGCTTGGAAGTCTCTTGGTGCTGGAGTGCTCCCATTCTAGGAGCACATATTTTGTGCATTATTTATTACTGTGTCTACTGCATATTTTTTTAATCATTTGTGTGTATGTGTGTGTGTGTGTGTGTGTGTGTGTGTGTGTGCGTGTGTGTGTGTGTGTGTGTGTGTGTGTGTGTGTGTGTTTAGAGCTAATTAGTGAGGCTAAAGACAAATTTCCACATCTGTGAAATAAATATCACTACTACTGCTTCTGCTGTTATTACCACTACTACTAAATGATGACAATAAAAATGACAACAGCTTATTATTATTATTATTATTATTATTATTATTATTATTATTATTATTATTATTAGCAGTAGTGGTATGTATTTATGTACAGGCAGTGAGGGAAAAAAGAGCCCGATAGAGGGAACAAATAATGAAATAACTTACAAACAATCCATCATCAGTCAAGTGGAAAAATGTCAAATAGCCTTGTAGTGATTGTAATGATTTTGTGGTTGACTGGCAGCTTTGCTCAGACGCTCATTAGTGGCTGGTTAGGTAATGGACCTCGTGAACCCTGCGATGGTTGTGTGGAGGTAAACCTCCGTGTCGCTTCTGCTGGCCGATCTGACTTAGCTGCAGCTGTCGCTTCGTGCGTCTGGTTTGGCGGTTATGTAATGGAGGAAGGCAAGAAGCAAGACCGTGACTAAGGAAGCAGTGATCTCTACCCCTCTCTTTTGCTCTCCCTCTCCCTATCTCTCATTCTCTCGCTCTCCCACACTCTTCCTTCCTTGCCATGCTGAGGGGTGTGTGTGTATGTGAGGGGGTAGAAGGGGGAATGGGTAAAGGCTACATCAGTGTGTGTATCACTGCTTTTATTACTGACACTGTGTCACAAAGAGCCAGTACATACACACACACACACACACACACACACACATGCACACAAAGACGCACATGACATACAGCCATACACACACACACACACACACACATGCACACAAAGACGCACATGACATACAGCCATACACACAAACACAAATGTGCACATACAGAAATAGAAATAGGCCGATATCCAGCACAAATGTATCCTGTCACACTTGCAGAAATACAATACAATACACACACACACACACCTACACAAACATGCACACAGTCAATGACAGATAGACCCTGTTCTGCTCTGACTCCTTCAGTAAAGTCACAGTGACACAGTGATGCTATTGCTTTTTATGTGCAAATCAAGTCACATACACATGCTCAAAATGGAATTACACACACACATGCACAAACACACAGTCACACACGCACACACACGCATGCATAGTCACATGCACAGGTCTCCACACATTCTCAGGTATTTCAGGAATGGTTTCCAGGCAGAAGTCTTCCGTCTCCTTGAATCATCCCCTCAGTTGTTTTTTATTTATTTACTTATTTATTTATTTATTTTCCAATGCGTGTGTTGTGCAGTGGCGTGAAAAGGTAGCTTATGGTACAGGAAAGGCATCATCGCAGTGCACAAATCACTTGAACTCACGCGTGAAATGCCCTGATGGTGCAAGCACTCATGATGATGCACACTGGCTTAAAGGCATTGGTCTGTGCAGAGCGTGTACAGTCACACATGAGTGTGTTTTACGGATGCAGTGCATGGATGTGAGTGGCCTGTGAATGTGATTTATTGCACACACACACAGACGACACATAGTTTCACAACCTTCACAAGCGTGTTTGATGTAGCAGGAAAATATCCCTTCTGATGGAGCACAGGTGTTTTAATTTTTCCTACCTTCTTTCCCTCTCTATCTCTCTCTTTCTCTCTCTTTCTATCTCTCCCCCTCTCCCTGTCTCCCTCTCTCTCTGTCTCTCTACCTCTTTTGCTCTCTCTCTTACTCTGTCTTTATCTCCCTCTCTCTGTCTCTCTTTTTCTCTCTTCCCCTTTCACTGGCTTCCTCTCTCTCTCCCTCCTGCTCTCCCTCTCTCTGTCTCCATTTCTCTGTCTCTGTTTCCCTGTCTCTATTTCTCTCTGTCTCTCTCTGTCTCCCTCTCTCCCTGTCTCTCTCTCTCTGTCCCTCTCTCCCTCTCTCTGCTCTTATTTTCCCCATCCCCCATCCCTGCATTAACCCTAACCTGGCTCCTACCTCCCTGCCTGAGCATTATCACTGTCATATCATTTCTCCTTCTCCTCCTCATCACCCTGTCTGTGCACTCAATCTCATTTTTTATGTTTCTTTTTCCTTTCCCCCCTCTTCCCCTGGGTTCTTTTTTTTAATCCATCCATCTCTCTCTCCCTCCATCCATCCATCTCTCTCTTTTCACCTCTTCCACTTCACCTTCCCCAATCTCTACTTCTCTCGGTCTCCCCATCCCCCACCAGTCTCCTGTTCCTCTCTCTCTCTCTCTCTCTGTCACTGTCTCTCTCTCCCTCTGTCTCTCTCTCCGTCTCTCTCTTTCTCCACTGGCATTTGCTCTAGTTATTTGCATGCTTCATTGTTCTTGCTTTTTTACACACTACAGTAATTTCATGTACTAAAAATCTGTGAATATTTTTGAGCGAGGTTTCAATGTGTACCTTCTGTCCCTCCCTTTCCCCCTGTTTCTTTTTACTCCCCTCCCTCTCTCCCACTCTCTTTCCCTGTCCCTCCCTCCCTCTGTCTCTCCCTCTGCTTCTCTGTTCCTCCCTCCCTCTCTTTCTCCCTCTTTCTTTCTCCTTGCCTGTTCTTCCCTCCCTCTCTATATTCCTCTCTTTCCCTCCCTCCGTCCCTGTCTCTCCCTCTCTCTTTCTCTCTCCCTCTTTCTCTCTCCTTCTCTGTTCCTCCCTCCCTGTCCCTCCCTCCCTCCCTTGTCCTCTGTTTCTCCCCTCCCCTCCCGCTGCAGGTCAGTGGTGCGGTGATCCGCTCTGAGTGAGTGGGCACTGACCGGTGGGTGCCGTGCCAGAGATGGCCGGAGCGGCGAGGCTGGCACAGCGTCCGGCCGGGGCGGCAGGGGCAGCGGCAGCATTGGCGGCGACCCTCCTCCCGCCGCTGCTGCTGCTGCTGCTGGCCTCCGTCCCCCCGTGCCAGGGCTGCCCTCCCCGCTGCGAGTGCGCGGCCCAGCTGCGCTCCGTCTCCTGTCAGCGCCGCCGCCTGTCCGGCGTGCCCGAGGGCATCCCCACGGAAACGCGGCTGCTGGACCTCAGCCGCAACCGCCTGCGCTGGGTGGCGCCGGGCGAGCTGGCGCCGTACCCGCGGCTCGAGGAGCTGGACCTGAGCGAGAACCTGATCGCCACGCTGGAGCCGAACGCCTTCGCCAGCCTGCAGAGCCTGCGCGTGCTGCGCCTGCGCGCCAACCAGCTCAAGCTGGTGCCCATGGGCGCCTTCGCCAGGCTGGGCAACCTCACCACGCTCGACCTGAGCGAGAACAAGATCGTCATCCTGCTCGACTACACCTTCCAGGACCTGCGGAGTCTACGCAACCTGGAGGTGGGTAGTAGGAATGGGAGTGGGAATGGGAGTGGGGGTTTGGAGAGGTGAATGGATGAAATGGATTTATAGATGGATGTATAGATGCATAGAGCGATACATGAATAGATGGATAAATGCATAAATAGAGAGATAGACAGATAATTGTTGAGTGGATAAATAGATGAAGGGATGGATGGATGAATGGAGATGATGGATGGAGGAAGATAGATGATGGATGAATGCAAAGATAGAAAAAATGGATAGATAAATAGAAACAGATTCGTCAGAGGGATCAAGGGGGTGGATGGATGGATGGATGGATGGATGGATGGATGGATGGATGGATAGATGGAGGTAGATGGGTAGGTAGATGAATGGATGAATGTATACACAGAAAGATGTACTGATGAATAAATGA
This sequence comes from Setipinna tenuifilis, assembly GCA_030347295.1. Taxonomy (NCBI): domain Eukaryota; kingdom Metazoa; phylum Chordata; class Actinopteri; order Clupeiformes; family Engraulidae; genus Setipinna; species Setipinna tenuifilis. Next base: position 34,128,434 of record CM059265.1, read on the forward strand.
TCAGATAGTCCGCGATTGACCGACTTGGAGAACTCAAGGGGAAGAACCAACTGTGAGTCAGATATCAGCAAAATCACATGATCAATACGGACAACAATTGTGTGAAATGTGCTCGGTGAAATTATATTCAGAACATGATTTATATAAGAAATCAATAGCTGGTTAAACCCATGCTCTGTGTTATGTAAGCCGATGAATGTATAACATTTACTGGTGGAGGCTTCTCAATAATCTGTGCCACTGTGTAGGAGTGAACTTGTCTGCACTCAAGGTTACATGAGGCTGAATGCAATGTAAACATATACACAGCTATTGCTGAACTCCTCGTGTTTGTAATCTTCAATGACATTTTATTTGCATTCTCTGCTCTCTCGCATCAGGTGGGTGACAATGACCTGGTCTACATTTCACACAAGGCCTTCACGGGCCTGCTGGCCCTGGAGGACCTGACCATCGCCAGGTGCAACCTGACATCGATCTCCGGCCAGACGCTCTCCTACCTGCGCAACCTGGTGACCCTGCGCCTGCGCTACCTGAGCATCACGGCCCTGGAGGACCAGAACTTCCGCAAGCTGTCGGCGCTGCGCGGCCTGGAGATCGACAGCTGGCCGTACCTGGAGTACATCTCCCCGCTCAGCTTCCAGGGCCTCAACCTGTCCTGGCTGTCCATCACCAACACCAACATCACCACGGTGCCCTCCGCCTCCTTCCGCAACATGGTGCACCTCACCACCCTCAACCTGTCCTACAACCCCATCCAGACGCTGGAGCCCTGGGCCTTCCGCGAGCTGCTGCGGCTTAAGGAGCTGCACATGGTGAGCACGGGGCTGATGACGGTGGAGTCGCACGCGCTGGCCGGCCTGCGGCAGCTGCGGCTGCTCAACCTGTCGGCCAACGAGCTCGTGACGCTGGAGGAGGGCTCGTTCCACTCCGTCAACAGCCTGGAGACGCTAAGAGTGGACGGCAACCCGCTGGCGTGCGACTGTCGGCTGCTGTGGATCCTGCAGCGGCGGCGCACGCTCAACTTCGACGGGCGGGCTCCGGTGTGTGCGGGCCCCGCCGAAGTGCGCGGCACGGCGCTGAGCAACTTCGCCGACTCTGCGCTGTTCGACTACTTCACGTGCCAGAAGCCGCGCATCCGCAACCGCAAGATGCAGCAGGTGGTGGCGCGTGAGGGCCAGCCTGTGTCCTTCCTGTGCCGTGCCGAGGGCGAGCCGGCACCCGCCATCGTCTGGATATCGCCACAGCGCCGGCGAATCGCGCCCAAGAGCGGTCCTGGTAGCGGAGGCCGGGTCGTCGTGCTACCTGGCGGCACGCTGGAGATCCGCTACGCCCAGATGACGGACAGCGGCACGTACATCTGCATCGCCAGCAACGCCGGCGGCAACGACACCTACTTCGCCACGCTGACGGTGCGTG
>CM059265.1:34134852-34144852 GCA_030347295.1 Setipinna tenuifilis
CACCTGAGCCCAGCGCCCAGCGTCTTTACCTTTCCTTCACCCACGGCTGCTCCAGGCCTCTCCTTCAGATACATGCTAACACACACACACACACACACACACACTCTCTCTCTCTCTCTCTCTCTCTCTCTCTGTCTCTCTCTTTCTCTCTCTCTCTCTCTCTCTCTCTCTCACACACACACACACACACACACACACACACACACACACGTAGGCATTAGAACTAACACAAGTGGTTGCCACACGCACATAGATACATACACTCACTCACACACACACTCAGTGTAGGATCCCCTTCAGAGACTTTCGATGAGCCGGCGAGGCGAGGCGGTTTGTTAAGAGGCTCTCAGGGGTAGAGCAGACAGCAGCAGAAGACTCTTCTCTCATCTTGAGAAAGTAGGCTGAGAGTTCTCCCCGGCCCCCTCATCAACCGATATGTTGGCGAAACACACACACACACACACACACACACACACACACACACACACACACACACACACACACACACACACACACACATACATACACTCTCTCTCTCTCTCACTCACACACACACACATATTGGTAGACCCCTAAAAATCGGGTGACATGAGAATAATGTCTCTCATGCACACAAACAGATACACACAAACACACACTAAAGATTTGGCCAGAAGAAAAAGGCCTGATGTCTTGCCTGAGTAATTCTTGGATGTTTTCTAATTCTGCCCCTCTCAAGGCAAGGTCATAGGTTGCTTACTTTAACATCCACACCCTCGACATCATTTGCATATGACCGAACTTTTGTTCATATAATCACTATTTAATGACTGTTCAGTCTGACAACACACACATAAGGTTGAAGTACCAATTACCAACACATTCGCTCTCCTGAAGTACTAGGCTTGTAAGGGCAGGGGAAGCTGTACTGACCTGAAGTCAAGGGGCTAGTCATTTGTTTCCTACGTCAGACATGACACAAGAGCAAACCATCTCCCGTTTCCAAGGTGATGCCGAAATATTAGCGACGAGAGCCGAGTTTTAAAGTATACATGTTACCTTGTCTGTACCGACAGACGAGGTCATTTTAATCAGTCACATTTCCTGAGTACACACACACACACACACACACACACACACACACACACACTTGTATCTATTGCCACTGTGAACTCCAAATTTAACCTCAATTACCCAGTTACTACCACTGAGAACAGCCGTTTCATCCCCTTTTTTCCTTCTGGGAACGGAGGTCGCGGAGAAGGTGGATGAGGCCAGCCACAAGCGCCGCTCTACACTACACAACCCAGATAATTCCTTCAGCTAACACTGCCCCCTTGTGGCGAATGTGATTATTAGTGTGACAATGACTAACAGTAGTATTACTAACAGTATAGCAAATGCAACTTTGTCTCAGAAGAGCTTCTGTTTTTCTCATAGGTTTGTGGGTATAATCTACTGATTATGAGTCTCCAAATCTGTTTAAAAAAAAAAAGAAACTACTGTACGTGTTTTGCATGTGGAGAGTGCCAACAGTGCACTCAGATGGGACACTCATAAGGACTTTATGGGACTTTCACTTGGTCTGTTAAGCCCATAAGACTGGTTTTTGAGAGGAGTTACTTTTCCTCAATGTAAAATAAATAGACCATAAATCCGCATTGGGGTTCTAATTATTGACAGCTGTATCAACGGGCTAATTTGCTGTAATTATGAATTGCAACTTTTCATGCTGTTATTTCTGAAATTTAAAGGCACAAAAAAGAAATGAAAAGGTAAAAAAAGAAAAATACTAAAAATCAAGGAATGCTATACTTCTCTGACACACATGATTCTCCCTCCTAGTGTACTAGCAGATCTGATCTATGCATGCTACAGTTCTGTCTTTCTTTCTCTCACCTGACACACACAAGCACACACATGCATACACCTATACTTGTGAGGATCTCGTAAGATGTGTGTGAAGCTGCTCGTGGGACTGGATGAACATACTCAACACACCCTGCCACCCCCTAAACACACACACACACACACACACACACACACACACACACACACACACACACACACACACACACACACACACACACACAGTTTTACAACCTGGCACACTAACCAAGGACCTTAAACCTATTCCCACTGGCCCAGTCCCTGTGAGGAGACTTAGTCCCAGTAACCTTCCTCTCTCTCTGGACGCAATGCCGAGTTTTGTAAACAAATAGATTTTATACTTTGTATAGAGATCCTGTCTTCCTGGGACCACATTTGTTGTGTCATGTCTTTCTATTAATAGTTCAGAAGATATATTTCAGTTTTTTTGTGTACAGTAAACATAAGGTTGGCATTGTTACTGAAGGACTGCTGAGTTAGCTAGCTAGAACTAGCTAGCATTGGGAGTCTAATTTTTGCTCTCAAGCCTTTCACTGCTATAGTGGTGTGTCACTGACCTAGGCTGTTTCTGCAAAGCATCGTTGACCAATCACCACAACAGCTGGTAAGGGTCTTCAGAAGGTATTTTACAAGGCAGTTTGTTCAAAGACAAATTGAGGAGGAGCACACATTTGTCCAACACCTACCACCTTTAGGCTTTGTACCCCTAACTATGATTAGATGTGTTATAATAAAATCTGTTAAGGGTCTTCAAAAGGTATTTTACAAAGCAGTTTGTTTAGTGATTTTTTTGGGGGGGGAGGGGGGGGGGGGGGTACACATTCGTCCTATACCCACCACCTTTAGGTTTTGTACCCCTACCTATGATTGGATATGTTGGTTATAAGAACTTAATAATAAAAGACACATTGTCTATAAAATCCAAATGGTACCAGGACCCTTAAGGTTCCATGTAAGAGATGGAACCATCAGTGTTACCAGTAGTATCATCAGTCAATCCTAACAAACTAAGTCTCCTCAGAGTGGCCTGTGTGTCAGTGAGTTAGATTGGGTAAGGGAGCAGACATGCATGGTTTCATTTAAGGGAAAGCAAATGCCATTTAAAAAAAGCCAAAACTCTAATGCACAACAATGCCAAGGACGTTCATACAAGACCTGACAAGCCCCCCACACACTGTTTGTAGGGGTATGTTTACCATGCTGCAGATCTGGCACACTAGCAACATTAGCGTGTGTCACAGCCCCACCTTGCCAGTTTTGATGAAATGAAAGTGCCAAGTATTTGTATACAGGGTGGGCTTTGAATTGTTTACAGGGTACGCACTAGACCCAACTCATCCTTTGCTCCTTTGTCACACACCTTTTTCATGGAGTCGGAGATAAACACCTGGACAGTTCAAGGACTCCGTTATGTCAGAGAGACAGGTCAGAGAGACAGGTCAGCGAGACAGGTCCCCAAGGCTTCAGCTGCTGTATTTCATGGCTTTGCTTCTTCTTATTTCAATTTGGCCTTTTGCCCCCGAGAGGGCAGCCTAGGCCTCATAAAGTAATACACACACACACACACACACACACACACACACAGTCACACACACACAGTCTCACACACACACACACACACACACACACAGTCATCACACACACACACACACACACCACAGACATTCACCACACACATACACACACACACACACACACACACACACACACACACACACACACACACTATCCTTTACCTCTGGCTCATCTGCCAGTGCTGAAGAGTAGTAGTAAAAAAGAAGTAGACTCAGGTGAGTGGCTGAATCAAAAGCACACTGGGACAAGTTCCTCTTTCCGCAGTGCTTCTTACACAAGTACACTGCACTGTGTGTAGAGACAAGAGTCCTAAGGAGGGAGGTATGGAACAAGTAGTGGGTTCCTCTCATCTGATGCTATCAGTGTGTTTTCTAAATCATATTCTCTTTGCTTTCCCCCAAACACCCTGCCTGTCTTCTGCTCCTAGGGCTGCTGTGCTGTGCAGGTGATAACAGATAAGGTTAGGTGGGTGGGGTGGGGGGTATGACATTCAGAGGGGTTAATGAGCAAAGCCATCACTTCAGTGTCACACACATCCTCTCCGTGTTGGTGGTGTATCATCCAGTTCCACGACAGCTGTTAGGTCTTGTCTAGAATGAGAAAATTTAAAAAATAAAAAATGAATCTTGTTTATAGAAACAAAAGAGAACCGTCTCGAGGTTTTTTTTTATTGTATGTTTGTTTTATACAGTTTTGTCCTGTAAACAGATAAATTCAAAAAAGCATGTTGTTACACTGTCTCTCGTCTCATTGTGTCTTTCACCTCAGGTTTTGTGTGTGTGTGTGTGTGCGTGTGCATGTGCGTGTGTGCATGCGTGTGTGTGTGCGTGCGCGTGTGTGTCTTCCTCTCTTCAATAAAATGCCAGTGCTATATATTTTCTGACCACTTGGTGGCAACAGTGTGTTACACATGATGACCAACTCTGTAGAATCCCTTCTTTTCGGATTTGTAAGTCAAGCAAGGTGAGCAAGATGAAGTATATATAAAGTATAACCATATAATCATAGCAAATGCGTGTGTTGAGTGTAGATGAAAAAAATGCTCAAAGAAGCAGGTGATTTTTTTCCCAATTGTTTATTTTAATTAATCAAACAGACAATTTACCCATACTATGCTTTTTAAGATCATTTATGTTCTGAAACAGATATTATTCCAGTATTTTCCCTTCTTAAAAGGTCTCAACAGGAGAACATAACTAACTGCACAGCCTGTCACTTTCTGAGCAATTCCAACTGGGAGGCTAAGGTTCTCAGAAGAGCACAATGCTAGTGTGTGTGTGTGTGTGTGTGTGTGTGTGTGTGTGTGTGTGTGTTTACCTTCATTTTAAAATATGTCACCCCACAGATTTATATGTTGAGTGTCACAAGATGACACAACAAAGTCTACTCCAGGAGAGGGGCAGAGAATGCAAGTGCCGGATTTTAAGACCTACAATCTTTGGTTTGAGGGCAGCTGTTCACAGGTCTCCATGGCTACCTTTGTAGAAACCATAAAAACTAAAGCCTTAAAAACAACCCTCATAATATCCTGCACATACAATAGTGCAGCGAACTTAACATAAACACATTCTCCCCTGCCCTTGACTGAGAGTGCACATCTCTGGCAGATCGCATATGTGTTTGAAGCTAATCTGGCTTAATGTGGATGTCCTGTTAGAGCCGCATGGTCTGTTACAAGAGCACCTGTGCTTGGGGATGTACTACACGTTTGCAAGCGAGTCAGTAAACCATTGATGAAGAGCTGACACCATAACCTAATCAAACTCTTTCAGGCCAACCTAGGACCCATGATATGTCTCCACAAGTGTGTGTGTGTGTATGTGCGTGTGTGTGTAATGTGAAAGTAAGGGACACAGCATCGCATAGGCACTTCTTATATCACTGATATCACATCTGATATGATTGCCATGTGAGAGTGACTACACTAATTGTTACATACTGTATGTGTACGTGTGCATGTGTGCATCTGTGCGTGTGTGCGTGCCCGTGCCACGGTCTACGGATCCATTTCTCACCCAGACATTCTGTCACTAAACCCTGAGCAATGACAAGATGGGATTTCCACAGGTGAAGTGTGTGTGTGTGTGTGTGTGTTGAACGGGAGTTGTGGGGGGGGGGGGGGGGTTAGACTCTCTTATCACTCAGAGGGCCAAAGACAGTGAGCTCAGTGATGATTAAGGAGTGCTGGAGTGTTTGCATAGCTTTCTGTGCAAGAAAAATACTGACCCACATCCTTTCCCATCATTAGGAACACACACACTGCCAAAAACAAACAAACGAAACAGAACAAAACAGACAAGTAAAAGGTGAATGTGCATACACACATAGTGTAAACTCAGGGGATCAGTCAATGCTACCCTCTTTGACTTAGCGACAGTTATCGCTGGGTGATGGGTATTTAAAAGGGTGGAAAGATTTAGGGATGGACTCTAACATTCACCTTCAAAAACCCTGGCCTTTTCCCTCATAGGGAAGTGACAAAGGCCTCTGGCTTAGGTGCTTTGAGGGCAGACTATTAGAGATGGGAAAGGTACTTGGGAAAGGTGTGTGAATAAAAGGTAAGAGTCAGTATTTGGAGCTTTGCTCATCATCAGTGTCTGCACTTGAGCTGGGGGAGAGGGATGGAGATGCGGCTTCAATCGCAGTGCATAAATGAAAACAAAAGAAAAGGAGAAAAAAAACGATCCTGATCGATCGGTGTCACCTTATCTGAGGGGAGAGGACAGTGAAACTGGGGACCATGGCAACGAATGTGCAGCTCTGAGAACCTCCCTGTCTCGCTTAGCCTCCCAGTCGGGTCTTACCGTTTGCTGCTAGGTGACTGTCTCTCTTTCTCATTTTTCTCATTCCCTTTCTCTTTCTCTCTCTCTGTTGTCTCTGCCTTTCTCTCTCCTCCTCATTGGAAATTGATTGTCTTCTACCATCACAAAGACACTTGGCTCTGATTGATTGGCTTTGGTTGAAGAGGAGGGGAGAGGACATCGCTACTAGGCTCTATGCTCAATCTTTTTTTTTTTCTCTGAGGTTAGAGTGCCTACGTCGAGCAAAGACAAAAACAACCAAAAGCGAAAAATTAAAACACAAGAGCTGTCTAACTGCTGGTGGGGAGGAGGAGGGGGATCAATAAACTAGTCTTTCACACTAGACTGAGGCTCAGTACATTCCATGATTCATGAAGTAAATAAGTAAAACAAACAAACAAATAAACACACACATACATACATAAATAAATAAGTACATACATATATAAATATACAAAAAATACTTTTAAATAGAACTGATAAACAAACTCAGAAAAAAATGGTCTGTACAGACAGTGGGCAGTTGAATTCCCCCATGCCTACCTTGTTCCATATATACAGGCTCCAATGCATTACTAATGCATTACTAACTGGGACAGCAGTGCAGGAGAGGAGAGCACATGCATATTGCCAGAGAAAGAATTACAAAGTAATCAAAAACAAACAACAGGTAAACAAGAGCATCAACAAGCCGGGAGGAAGGGGTTTGGGGGGGAGGAGGGGGGGCACAAAAAGAAAGACAGAAAAAGGCAACGCAACCTGCCAGACGGCCGTCTTGTCTTCCCCATTCATCTGTGACATCCCTCCCCCTCTTCCTCACCACACTGGAACGGCTCGTCCTGTAGTTTCTACACAGTAAGATAATATCCATGCATAAAAGAATCCCTCGCACCTCCTTCACAAGAGAGATGCTAGTTTGGTTTAACTCTTTTTGGTAAATATCAGGATCACTGGAACACACACATTTGAGCATTACTTCAACACAAACATATAGTTCATATGGAACAGAAAAAAATGAGTATATGGGAGGAGGGGAGGTGGGGGGTGAACTTTAAAAATAATTTGCTGTTTGATCATTTGAACTTAAAAGAAAGCTAATTTTGATTGTGATCCTTCATAAGAATTATTCTGCCACCCTATAGACTTCAGCATGTAAAAAATAATACATAATGCACAGCATCCTTTGTGCCCTGCACTCGAGAGCCTCTCCTGTCACAAACCAGGAAGCCTATACCCTTTTCAGACACACAAACAAAATTATACAGGAACAGTGAAATGGCCGAACAAATAAAAAATACAGAGAGAGCATGCCACTGGAGGAAAAACACATGTGGAGGAGTAAAACCAAATCAAACCCAACAATACTGAACAGTATAAAGCTTCAAGTCACAATTTTCCAAAACTATTATTTAGCAGTAGTCAGTAGTTTAGTCATCAGTAATATCATTGTTATTGTTTCATAACACAACCATTATAGTAAAGATTTGAGGTATATCAGAATTTAATTGTCAAGACATGCCTGCCAGTTCTCATAGTTCGCTGCAAAGGGGCTGGCCGAAGGGAGTTGATTGTTCCAAGGACGCGATTGGTCAAATGCGTATGAGTGAAAGTGTGAGAGAGGCATATGATTGGGCGATATCTGTCACTATTGGCACAGACAAACCCTGGTTTCCATGGACACAGCCCACACTCCCATTATAAATTACACAAAAATAGCTCTCCGGGGAATGTGTCTGTGTGCATGAGTGTGTGTTTGAGTGCAAGTGTGTGTGTGCATGTATGTTGTTTGTGTACAACATCCAAAGCTCCTTTGTGTTTTGAATATCAGTCTGATTGTTGCTACTGTTATTCTTATTGGTTGTGGACATGTGACAAGTAGCATAATATAAAATAACACAGATCAGATCATTTTATACAAAACAAAGTGCTTTCTCTTTTTTATCAGAGTAGAAATCAATGCAAAGTTCATATGCCCATTCACATAACACCCTAAGTAGCCTCTCTTGCAAATGCATGAAATAAAATGCTAAGAAATGTTTTCATGTATTTATATATATATATCTGTGTTTGTGTCTATCTCTTTCTCTCTCTGTGTATGTATGTACTGTATGTGTGTGTGTATGTGTACATTTTTTTGTGTATCCGTGTGTGTGTGTGTGTGTGTGTGTGTGTGTGTGTTCAGAACAGTCCCACCCGTGGTTGAAGGAAAAGGCACTCAACTCTACCTACATGTGAGCCACTTCAGTAACAGTGGCTTTATGCAGTCTAACTGTTCTGTGTGTGTGTGTGTGTGTGTGTGTGTGTGTGTGTGTGTGTGTGTGTCTGTGTGTGTGTGTGTGTGTGTGTGTGTGTGTGTGGTGGGATGGTTGCAGTGGTGTGGGGCGCAATCAGGTGGCGTTTTGTATTTAGGTTGGGAGTCCTAGGGGCAGCTTTGGACTGGCAGGTTGAAGAATCTTTGGCATGAGTGGCGCGCCACGTTCATTCATGTGAGGTAGCTAGCCGCACTGGTTCCCACGCTAAACAAGTTATGTGTTTCTGGTGTTGTCGCTCTCTCTCTCTCTTTCTTTCTCTTTTTTGGTTGTCTTTTTGTGTGTTTCATTTTTTTTTTTTTTTTTGTCCACACTAGGAGTTGTCCAAAAAAGCAAACAAAAAAACAATAAAAACAAACAAACAAATAAAACAAACAAGAGGAACAAACAAACAATAGCATTTTTGTATACTTGCTTAAAAATTCCACAAAAAATCCTCCCTTTTCTCCTGTACCTGAAGGGCCGCTCCTCTCCCCCCCTGTCGGCACCCGACACCCCCTCACAGCTATAGCTTGGCATCAGCTGGGTGTCTCGACTGCCTGACCCCTGCCACCCCTGAGGCACAGCATGCTACTGTTGCCCCTGTGCCCACAGGGTCCCGATGCCCTCCTCCTCAACACCATGCCCCCACCCACACACACTCACATTCACCCTCCCACACACTCCACTGCCCATATTCTGATATTGGGCGGGGGGTGAGAGGGGAACTCGAGTGAGGGGGTAGGGCTGAGAGAGGGGTAGACTGAGGAGGGCCTCCAGGCCATCCCCTGTGAACAGGTAAGGGGAGGGTGGAGGGGTTTAGTCCTGATGGGATCAAAGGTTAAAGGTCAGAGGGCAGGAGTCCATCTTCCTTTACTACACGCAAACAAGTACAGGATTCCCCGCTATACACAAGATTCCTGCTTTGCCTCTGGATTCCAGTTGTATCAGGTTATTTCTCCCTTTTTGGAAAGTCTTTTTTTTGTTTCATTTTTTTTTTCTTTTTTAAAGTAGCTTCAATAACAAGGTGCTTCTTTACATATAGTTTACGCACAACAGAACACAATAGTTACATTTAATAGAACTCTTGTGTCTATGGTACTATTTACCCGCATTAATTGTTGAGGAAAGATATAAGGGAGGGGAGGACAGGAAAGAGGGGGGGCAAACAAGGTGGGGGGTGGGGGGGTAGAGGGGGAAGAAGGTGGGATAGACAGAGAAACAGCAGAGGGGTGAAAGACAAGGAAGCATGAAAGAGGAAAAAAGAGAGTTAAAGATGGGGAAGGGGCTGGGGTTGGGTAGGGATATTTACAGCTGTTTTTTTCCACAGGACTTTGCTTAGTGACAGAGCTTTTTATCTCCAATGTTGAGTTCTTATTTCAGGTTTGATGCTGGAATGAAGTTTTTTTTTTTTTACCCTAACAGAAGGCGCTGAAGGGTAAATTTTGCATGATTTGTCTGTTACTA
>CM059265.1:34149852-34172352 GCA_030347295.1 Setipinna tenuifilis
TAAAATATACAGATACACGTGTTAGCACGTCACATTTGGTCGTGGTATACGACAAAGCACGTTCACTCTCCAGCTTAAGTTTTTGTTCACCCTTCGCCAATAAAGCGACCCAGCGCCGCCATATCTCTGCCCGTCACCTCCCCGCCAAGCAGGGGGTTCATTTGTTAATCTCCTTTGTTGTTTTCAATTGTTTTAATTTTCCTGCAGATTAATAGTCCCGATATCGATCGACCTGCGCTTTAAAACCATTCCATGGTACATTTATTCAATTCAGTCCGCTAAACCATGCCAAGCTTTCCCTCTCTCTGAAGTAACTCATCTGTGGGAGTCGCTATTCCGTAATGTAATGGGAGAATACTGGTGCTAATGTAGTGTTAATCTAATATGTAAAGTCTCTTATTTTGAAACTGCTTCAACGCCAGTGCTCTTTACTGTGCCAAGGCTGCCCGTGGCGCTCGGCGCTCTGACATGAGGAACGTGGCCCTGATACTCGTCAACAATGTCTCGCGTACAGTCTTCGGCTGTGTGCGTATTCTGCGGGGAATGTTAGTAGTCAATGTCGGGATAAATAATTTGTTATTAAAATAAAACAAATATGTATTAATTTCAGAAAAAATGCCTTGACACGAACAGGGTTTATTACCTAAAGGCCTGCATAAAACATGTGGAATAATTGAGAGGCGTGGAACGACTGCAAAAGCATCTTATTTTTTGATAAGCTTATCACAGGGATAGTGGTATAACACATGTGACACCCTTAAGCCCAGAAAATGTAGCCTAGCACCTAAACCCCACAGACCTGTCGTAATTGGCACAAAAAAGTAAAGTAAAAAGTCTGAAAAGTTTTTCCTTCACAGACTTTACTTAGGTTGATTTATCGCTCAATGCTGCACAAACTTTGATCAACCTCCCCGAGCTCGTTTCGGCAGGCCTCTTTCTCTCTCTCTCTCTCTCACACACACACACACACACACACACAGTGAGACTACTTATCCAGTGCTATCCATTATCACACGCTGGCATAAACAGAACACACTGCCCTCGATATGTGCATCTTACCTTGCTCCGTGGATTACACTATGCTGAATCCCTCAGTACTGTCACATGCTTAAAGCCAACATGCCGTTTGAAAAAAAAACCTCCTCATATGGTTTAACTGTGGACCTACTGTATGCTATTAAAATTGGAGGGGGTAAAAGGGTTGCATAGGTTGCAATAATCCCAAATCTGTTACTTGCCCGCAAGCCGACCACAAGGCAGTCATATCATGGATAGCGCTGCTGGACTCAGAAGCGGGTTTTAAAGAGACAGACCACGGTAGCTTTAAAATGTACATGCATTGAGAAGCCCTGGGCAGAGTGCAAGCCGTGCAAAAGCCTTGATGTAGGCTATGATAATTCATCGGACGTGGTCCTGAGAGAGAACATTACAAGCCGACCAGTTTTGTAACATTTCGGGGCATTTGCCGTTTGGCTAATTTGTCAAACTTAACACAACTCTAGAATCTCGAGTTCGAATCGATATGTGGCCAATAGGCCTGATGTTGTCCGCAGAGTGGATGAACGCGGGTGTGCATGCTGGGGTGTGAACCCTCCCCTGGCTGTTCCATGCTGCTGCTGGTGTGTGTGATGTTGCTGAGGTGCGGATGATGGGAGACGAGCGAGGGCAGGATCGATAACTAACCGCACCATGCAGCTAACCGGTCTGCCCGGGATCGATGGGTTGAATGGGGTTGATCTTTTTTTGGGTGCGGTGCAACGTACCCTCTCCCGCAATGGCCTGGCTACTGCTGGCGAAAAACAGTCATGTCAATCAATCAGTCACAAGGAGAGGCCTTTTGCTCTCAACAAACATGGATGCATATGGTGCTTGAAGCTGTGCTAAACGCAATCCTTTAGCCGTAGGCTAGTTGAACTTTGAACGCATACCTATCTTTTTTTAAAAGCATGTCAAGACTCGCAACTGGGTTGTGTAGCACAAAAAGACAATACAATAAAATGTAATACCGTCAATATCCCTGATCAAGCGATAAAAAGTGGCCTATACCAGTCTGCCTTATGCGATATCCAAACGGGAGTGTTATGACTGAAGTTGACTGATGCCTGCCCCCCTGTAGTGCACTGTGTTAATTATTAAAAGGGACTATCTGATTTGAATTGTTATTGAACCACATATTTTAATGATTGCTCTCTGCCTACGGATGAAACGCTAATGAAACAAATTTGACAAATGTAACCTTAATATAAGAAATTAAGTCAAATGATGAAATATGTAAAAAAGCTAGAAAATACATAAAATGTAATTGCCAGTAAATACAAATTCAGTGGACCATTTTTCGCATGTCGCCCAAAGGTTTATCTAATAAAATGATCTTATAACCTAAAGAACTTTTAAAAGGAGTTTTCTTCAGGTATCATGAATGCATATTTCGCCAGTCACGTTCAAAATGCTATACGATTTTCGAGATCCTAAATTTATCTGCAGATTATAGATAAAATCTCCGAACTGTTCCTTCCATGTTTTCTCTGTCGTTGTCTCTTTATGGCAGTTCATTCCAAAAGATGATATACAAATAATACTAATAATACTAATAATAATAATAATAAATTACTAATAAATTAATAAATAACAGAAATAATAATAAAACATTATTTTGTCATTGTCAGACGCAAGATCTAATGCGCATTGACAGTGGAAAGATCTCCATATTCTGTAGACTCCAATACAAACTTCAAAATAGTAGTTATCTTTCCTGTAATGCCCATTTTCCTTTTAAATACAATTAATTATTTAAGATTCATTTACTAATTTAAATAGGTACTGTTGGGTCAGTCAGTCAAAGATTGGGTGATGAAGAAATTATACTGCTTGATAAAACCAATAACAACACCATCACCACCAACACCAACAAAACAACTATGTAATAATATAATTAGGTGGGAGAACATTATTTATTGGGAGAACAACCATTAAATGCGAATTACAAATAGCTTTTCAGCTAAGGCTTTCCAACCGAGCTACACTCTTTCTGATGAGGTGAGTAGGCCTCTCCCCTCTGCATATCAATGTTAAATCTATGGCGTGGTTGATACAAATTATTGACACAACCTATCACTTAATAACTGCAAATTACAAATTACTTGCCCCCCACGCAAGCGCTCTCTCTCACACACACACACATACACACACACACACTCGCTCTCTCTCTCTCTCTCTCTCTCACTCACACACACACACACACACACACACACACACACACACAGGCATTGCTTTTCACGTTGGTCAAAGTTGTCCTTGCTTGGAAATATTAACTTAAACCTAAATAGTTATTTACTAAATATTTTGAATATTTCCAGATGTTTCTTAAATTAAGCAAGGCCAGACATCCCTCACTCTCTTGGTAGGCCTGTGTTTAAAGTTCTCTTTAGAATTTTAGTTAAACACCTTCTTCATATGTTTTAGCACAAACGGGTACCTTTTAAAATTCCTAATGTTTGCATAACAAAATGAACGCAATTTATGTTATTTTTTAAACTAACGTAATCCTTAAACAGTGCATCGAAAAGATGGCTTAAACTGCAGGCAAAGACCGCTTAAGAACTCTGTTATCGCCTCTTCTCTTTTTTCCCGCCGTTCTAAATCCACTCTCTCAATAGACAAACATTGGTGAAGTCAGGTGATGCAAGACCCATTTAGGCTTCGATTAGGCACTCAATTAAATGTCACTAGCAGAGAGATTGATTGATATGAAACTGAACCTACAGACAAAGGAAGGGAAGACTGGAGAAGAGCGCATACCAACAACTATACCAAGACAACTGTTGAGTGCAACCGTTCCTGCATAGAAAATTCTATATTTTTATGAGACCGTGTGTGTGTGTGTGTGAGAGAGAGAGAGAGAGAGAGAGAGAGAGAGAGAGAGAGAATGTATGGATGCGCTGTGGATGCGTGCGCTGTTCAGATGTGGATTGGTCGACGCCAAATATATTCTAATTTATAATTTCATTAAAATGCAATTAAAAATGCCAAACGACGTGCCCATAAAGCAGTGGCGACGGTCCAGTTTCATTTTCCTTACTGACAATAAGCAGGCAGAATCACATTTTATACCGGGCCCCATCCGACCTCCTGCTGCCCTCTGTCGTGCCAGATGGCCGATAAATAATAATAAAAAAGTACATAAATAAATACATTAGGAAGCGAGATCTAAAGGCTGATGCTACCAAATATCCGAGAAAAAGATATGTTTGGTGTTGGTGTAGCGGACTCAGTATCTGCAAAAGGCCTACTCCGCATCACGCAGCAACAGGTGGAACTTGTCGTGGTCACTAGTTGTGGTCGCTGCCGAACAGAACAGCGGGCACGTGACACAAGGACCACGCGGCAGGGCTGACTGACAGAATGAGCAGAAGCAGGAGAGTACCACTGAAGCGCCCCGCTTGAAATAGCTTCATGATTAACAGGATCTGTGGAAGGTAATGTGTGTGCCGGCGATAATGATAATCATTAATGTCAAATGTTGGGGTTATACGATGACATGATTATGATGCTTTTAAAACTAAACCCTGAGACCCGTGGAATGCAATGTTAACTGCTATTTTATGTCAACATGGCGAAGCCCACTTTAGTTTGAGTGACCCACTTTATTGTGGTCATTATAGTGTAGTGTTTTACAACTAGTTAGGCGACGTCATCAAGGTTACTTTCATAACGTTGCGTGAAAGTGCAGTAAACAATACCTGTACCAATATTGTAATAACATGTATAATTATTTAGCCTACGGCAAAAAAGTGTTGCATTTGTTTTTCAGCACTGCATGGCAACAACCATTAAGATGTCTGGACTACCGTGCAGCAGTTTCCCATCTGTCGATTGAGAATACACGCCCACAAGTTTTAAATAAACAATTGGAATAATACATCGACTTTTAGCAGGACCTCTTCATGACCATATCTGATCATCAGAAAGCTGGTAAAGAATGAGTGAGTACATTTGTACTTGCACTGACCTCTCCTATAGTAAACTCTGAAGTGGTCTGTCGGAATAATGCAGTAGGCAAGGCCGTCACTAGAAATTGTGGATGCCTGAAAGAAAATAATTTTGGGTCCCCATCTCAGCCATATCATAGTACCCTTTGGACCCCGGTAAAGCCCTTGGCCTGCTGAATCGTCCTGACCTACCCCCAGCATCACCCCCACCCCCCATCACACACACACACACACACACACACACACACACACACACACACACACACACACACACACACACACACACACACACACACTTGCAGGCACCCCTGGCAGTAGGTATGCTTATTTAAGAGCACTGTGAGAATAGTGCACTACAGCAGGTGGGGTGCAAGTGACCCTGTGAGGAGGAGGCTACCGGGGCCAAAAACATAAAATGACAATGAAAAACGAATGACAATTTCCTGTTCCAGTCTAGCCCTGTGTGTGTGTGTGTGTGTGTGTGTGTGCATGTATACCTATGTGTGTGTGTGTGTGTGTGTGTGTGTGTGTGTGTGTGTGTGCGTGCGTGCGTGCATATGTACCTATGTGTGTGTGTGTGTGTGTGCATGCGTGCATGTATACCTATGTATGTGTGTGTGTTTGTGTGTGTGTAAAACCGCAAACGAGAAAGACTAAATAAATGGTACACTCTGAGACAGTATATGGTTTGTCGTGTGTGGAATGCAACAAAAGAACTGCAGTGTTTAAGAAAGAATATAAAAATAACTTCTTGATTTTGATAAATGCACAGGACAAAAAACTCTGCACTACGATTTATTCCAAACCACCGCTGCAGCACAGATGATAGAGGGGTAATTTGTGACACTTGGATGACAAATATGCCTTGGTCTCTGTGTCTAACTTCCCACCTCTCATACCATATTCTGCTGAGTTTGCACCACCTAACAGCACTATAAAACTGTGTATTTTGTTCAGGCGTACCTGTGTGTTACTGTCCTGTATTATTGGGTTAAAATTCACATTCCATACATTCTGTATTGCGGAAAAACATGATGTGCAAATGAAGGGGGATAGATGCGGGAATGTCTGTCATCGGACCTATCTCTGATGTGGTGTGCATAAAATCAATTAAGAGTTTTGGCAATATGAACACAGACAATGAAGAATCTGGCATAAGTTGCACCAGACTAGGTTGTTTTGCAGACACAACACTGATATGTACAGTTAATCGCACAGTTATTGCATTGCACCGTGTGTGTGCGTGTGCGCGCATGTGTGTGTGTGTATGTGTGTCTGTGAGTGTATGTGCATTTGTGTGTGTGTGTGTGTGTGTGTGTGTGTGTGTGTGTGTGTGTGTGTTTGTATGGCGGCTGCTAGATATTCTTGGCCTTTAGCAAAGGCTTTATGAAAGAATACAATACTTTGCATCCAAAAAAATAGTAATGTTGCTCATTAGGTGCAGAAAGGGCCCCCTATCACAGCCAGGCAGATGGAATTGATGTAACCTTCCCTCACCTTGGTGCCCCAGTATGTGTGTGTGAGTGTGTGTGTGTATGTGTGGGTGTGTATGTGTGTGTTCGTGCTCCTGCTTGAGTGTATATCTATGCGTGAGTGAGTGTGTGTGTGTATGTGTGTGTGTGAATATGTGTGTGCACCTGTGCTAGTGTGTATATGTATGCATGGGTGTCTGTGAGTGAGTGTGTGTGTGTATCTGTGTGTGAGAGTATGTGTGCTGTCGTGTTATCAGGGTGACTGTGGGATTGTGTCATACATTAATACACTATATATATGTGTATGTATATATGTATGTATGTATGTATGTATGTATGCTGTCTCTTTGTGCCTGTACACATATAGTTTCTTAAATTGACTATGTGCAAGTGTGCGTGTGTGTGGTGGTGTGTGGGTGTGAGAGAGGAAGAGAGTATGTGTGTGTGTGTGTGTGGTGTGTGGGTGTGAGAGAGGAAGAGAGTATGTGTGTGTGTGTGTGTGTGTGTGTGTGTGTCTGCAGGAGGGAGGGTGCTGATGGGAAAGCCAGTGGTGTCGGTGGGGATGGGGGGAGAGGGGAGGTAAGGGCTGGCAGCTACCACTGCTGCTGCTGCTGCTGCTGGCTCCAGAAAGGGAGCGAGAGAGAGAGGGAGAGAGAGAGAGAGAGAGAGAGAGAGAGAGACGGGGAGGGAGGGGGAGGGAGAGAGCGGGGAAAGGAAATCGATACAGATTCCGCGCAAGTCAGATAAGCCTTAACAATGTGTAGCACAGACACACTCTATAACCCAATCACATAGAGGTGCATATGCACACACACACACGCATGTACACACACACACACACACACACACACACACACACACACACACACACACACACACACACACACACACACACACCATGCGTGTGTGCTCTCTCTTATTTTGATTCCCTTTCCTTCACAGTGTCTATCTGTCACACCATCTAAAACACATGCAGATTCACTGTCATACAAACACACACAAATGCATAAACGCTTGAATCATGTAGATTCACACAAATTCATGCATAGAGTACACACACTCTCACACACCCAAACACAGACAGACATCACACACAGAAACACACACACACACACACACACACACACACACACACACACACACACATACATATATATTATGTCTTCAATACTCCTCATGTATACTTCTCTATTGACTCTCTGCATCCTGCAGACACCAGGTGATCAAAACCTTGAAAACTGAGGAAGGATTTGGCTGATAAAAGCTAAAACTAGTGTAGTAGATGTATTGTTTACAGATAAACACAACACATCACTGTCTGATTTAATATTTTACATATCTGTTACTGGAGACAGACACAGGTACATTGTAAGATTTTGTTTACTTCAGATTGACTGTAATACTGGTGATGTATTCACCAGACAGTGCTGACCACAAACACTCTCTCTCACACACACACCACACACACACTTACACACACACACACACACACGTACATGCACACTAACACACATACAGACACACACACACACACACACCACCTTAAGTATTCACCACACGTTTTACTTTGCTTACCGGGAACAGACTTGGTTACAAGACTTACAATCTGCTCTCTCTCTCCCTCTCTGTCTCTCTCTCTCTCTGTCTCTTCTCCCTACCCACATGCTTATTAATTATTAAGGGGAGAATCGATCATTTCAGCAGTCTGCCTCAATCCTCCTCTCCACACAAAGGCCAAATCTCTCTTATCCTCAATCAATGCTACCTCACTAAATCTCCTTTTAAGATCACGTCATTTGCTTCATTCATCCACGGACTGTCTTTCATGTGCTACACTAACTTACAATGGTGTTGAATTCATAAACTTGGACATTAACAAGTCAAGGCCAGCTTTTTGCACTCTCGTTTTACTCTGAAATGAAGATGTATGAACTCTTGCACTTTAGGCAGGTGTAAATGTGGATGTGTGTGTGTGTGTGTGCGAGAGACAGAAGAAAAATAGTCTTTCTCTATGTCTGTCTGTCTGTCTCTCTCTCTCTCTCTCTCTGTCTCTTACTGTGTGTGTATGTGTTGTGATGAGTAGGTAGAAAAAAAAGGTTAAAAAAAATGCAGTACCCTCATATAGGATCAATACAGACAAAACAGCACAACATTTCACTTCATACAAACGTCGACTGCACCATACACTGATAAAAATCCTCGTACCCTAATAATTTTTCAGGCGCTGCAAAAAAAAAAAGAAAAAAGAAATAAAGTCCTTCGGGCAGGTGTTGGGAATCCACATGCCAGCTGGCACGGGGGGGCGTGAGGACTGGCACCGCACATTACCCACTGCCCTACATCCGTCCAGAGCTGACGAGTGGCCGTGCACACAGCACAACACAACACAACACAACACAACACGACCCACCTTTCTCCTGATATCTAATAACAATATTGATCAGCCTCTCAGCACTGCGATAATGGAGGCCATGGCGAGCTGCGAGCAGCAGAGTGCAATGAGGAAGAGGGAGAGAGCAAGAGAGAGAGGGAGAGAGCAAGAGGGAGAGAGCAAGAGGGAGAGGGAGAGAGAGAGAGGGAGAGAGAGAGAGAGAGTAAGGGAGATATGATGAGTGAGGGAAAAGAAGAGAGAGAGGATGGAAAAGATAGAATGTGTGGGAGAGGGACAAATATAGAAATAAACAGAGATGTGTGTGTGTGTGTTCATGTGTGTATGTGTTAAAATGGGTAGAGTCAATGGGAGAGATATAGACTATGTCTCTCTATCTCTCCCTCTTTCACTGTGTGTGTGTGTGTCTGTCTGTCTGAAAGTCTGTGTCTGTGAGTCTGGGTGTGTATGTTTGCAAGGAAAAACTCTTTTCTGTGGTTGTACAGTTTGTCAGTTTGTCCTGCCTTACACCTATGATTCCACTCGATCCCCCCAGGGTAACATGCAGCACTCACAGAAACTCACACACACACACACACACACACACACACACACACACACACACACACACACACACACACACACACACACCGTGATTCACAGGTACATTTGCTATTTCCTATGTGTCTTTAAACGAGAAAGACTTTGCATACACATGGATGCATGGAAGCGTCCCATTGATATCAACAAACAAGACCACACTCTTAGGCTACAGCCCCTACAGTGGATCTAAATACAGTTTTACTGTAAAACCCGGACTGCTTCAAGTCATAGCGTGATGCTTTATGGCGAGATTTGCTGCAGAGACAGAAACAAGAGGAGGATAGAAGAGGGAGTCAGGAATGGAGGGAGGCAGAGAGAAAGAGCAGAGGCAGAGAGAGAGAGAGAGAGAGAGAGTGAGAGAGAGAGTGAGAGAGAGAGAGAGAGAGAGAGTGAGAGAGAGAGAGAGATGGGAGGTGTATGTGTATGTGTGTGTGTGTGGAGGGGAGGGGAGGGGGGGGTGAAACAGAGATGGAGAGAGGCAGAGAGCGAAGAGGGGGGGAAGGGAAGCAGCATGTATTGATCGGCCATGTGCAAAGCCAGGCAGGCAAACATATGAGAATGATAAAGCTGCAGCCATTGTGATGGCTCCCAGCCTCAGCAGCAGAGGCAGAGGCAGAGTGAGGACCACATCTCGGGCCGAGAGCTGCCTGCCTGCCTGCTTTACCCATCGTGTGCACTTGGCACACTGGGCCTACATCCTGCCTGGCACCATACCAGACACAAATGCTTCATTTAGGCTGTGCTGGACAGCACAAAGCCTGTGTTGTTGTTGTTTTTTTTCCATTACACATCTCTCCAATAGCAGGCTGGACTGGAGGGAGGGTGGAGGTGTTTGTGTTTGTGTGGGGAGTCGGGAGTGGATGGGGTGGGGGGGTGGGGGGGTGGAGGGTAGTTTGTTGTTAGAGGGCTGGCTTAGAAATGCAGAGCACAACATCACTCGGGATGGAGTCAGACACCTTTGCTTACACATTCATATGAAGACAACACACTCACACTCACACACACACACACACACACACACACACACACACACACACACTCACTCACTCACTCACTCACACACACACACACACACACACACACACACACACACACACACACACAGATACAAAACTCTCTCTTTTTTCTCCCTCTTTCTCTCTCACACCCACACACACACCCACATACACAGAAAAGTCCAGGCATGATCCCACAAGTTGGGAGGACAGCAGCCATTTTTTCACCGCACAGCAAGCCACGTATAGGTTAACAATTCCTTCCCCACTCAGCATGAGTGACAAGGTGTAACATTATATAGGCCACACCGCAGGATCACACTATAGGTAGTGTGGACCGCAGCGAAATATGACACTTCGGAGAAAGCTGTTTTGACATAGTCGCTGTGTATGAAATAATAATTATAGCGCCTATTTTTAGAAATGTTTTGATTGGCTCTATAGAACATAAACATCTAATTAGTCTGTTCACTGTGAAGGGTAGCAGAGATACCGATGAAGAGACACTAAGCATAACTATACATATACATATACATATGTCAGGAAAAATAGCTATTCACAAATCATTACCACTAAGGCTGGGATTTTCAACTTTTAATGATCATAATTCACAGTCTAGCTAGAGCTAATTGACTTCCTGATGAGCATTGTGCATAAATAGTTTGGGATGAATATCGTGATATTTATGCATATGAACCTCTTTGATAATGTTTTTTTTTTTTTTTTGGTGTTGTTTTTGCTTCTGCATGTTTTTTTTAATTGTTCGGTATAATGAATTTCCATCATCCCTGGCCTCACTGTAATGCATGTCTCGGTAAGTATCCCTAACTTTGTTAGTTTATTGACGTATTCTCTGCAACGCATTGACCACGCTCTCTCCAGCGCCCACGGGAGACGACCCCAAAGTAGGCCCCAAAAACCCGCCAGGGAGATGTTTATGGCCGTGCTCGGTTTTGACACGAGCAAGCAAGCGTAGTTGGACGTGTTTCAAACCACATCTTCAAGCTGATCTCCACCTGACAGGCGCGCTGAAACCGATCCCCGGCCCAACCTGCCGCCTGGGGATCTCTCAGGACAGCGCCGATGTCAATACGGAGGTGACTGCTCTCGCCATGTTTGTGTGTCTCACTTGACTGTCAGAAGCATGAGGGCGTAGGGTACGCTCAGCCGCAATTGAAGCCACCATAAGGAACTTATTCAATGAAATGTAGCAGAGATTTAGCCAATGACTGGTCCGGAAACATGGCCAATCCGTACAGGCGTAATTTCTTTGGAATGCGTGCTCATCACACCATGCAGGCCGTGTGTGTGTGTGTGTGCGTGTGTGTGTTTGTCTGTATGTTGTGTGTGTGTGTGTGTGTGTGTGTGTGTGTTTTTTGTCTGTGTGTGTGTGTGTGTGTGTGTGTGTGTGTTTTGTCTGTGTGTGTGTGTGTGTATGTGTGTGTGTTTACAGTTACTGTGTTTGTCGGCTTACCAAGGAGATTTCCATAGTGAGCTATTCCCAAGTGTGAAACTCTGAGCTGAAGGACGTCATCACACCCCTTGCCACCAAGGCAAAGTAATGGACGGTGCACTTATATGATCAACAGGAAAAAAATTATCCCTCCAACATGTTATTACATACAGAGTTACAATAGAGTATTACAATAGAGTTGAGAACATAGAGAGCATTACAATAGAGTTTGGGGTATAGAGAGTATTACAATAGAGTTGAACAAATCTCTGTTTTTCACTACCTTCCAGTGGGTTTTCATCTGCCTGAGCACACCATAGCTGCCCATAACTACATTTTGTCCTTGAGACAAACAAGCATGACTGATGTTACAGATGTAAACAACACCCCCAACACCCCATATAAATCAAGACAACACCAAAATATTACAAGTCAACAATTTGTTGTCTAAAGCCAATTGCAGGATGAACAACAACAAAAGATGTCCCTGACTCCGCTGCCAAATAGCATGGACATCTCCCTCCTCCAAAGGGTGTGACATACAACGTTCAAATTGATTCAGATCCCTCTTGTGCACATGCTTATGTGCTGAAGGGCTGTCATGGCTAAGTCTTTCTACCTGAGTCTTCAAAGAACTATAGGCTAAGCCAACAGTTTATGTTCACTTGAGAGACACTGGTGCGTAATGGGGAGAAGGGGTCTTAAGCTCAGCAAGGTAATTCCACTGTGAGTGGTTCAGAGGGCTTGGGGGATTTCACACAATGTCATGACCTGCTGTGACAAGGTATCAGAGTAGTATCACGATGTGTCGCCGTTGCGGGGCCTAGGCAACATTACTGCCCCATGTCAGGGTACAGGAACACATGACTACACGGCAGTAGGGGGGATGGCCAGAGGTGTAAAATCCCAGGTTCAGAAAGTTAAAAACCCTGCCCCAAATTTGATCCAACCAGCTCTGAATCAGCTGATCATAATGAGCACTCAAGACAGGTAGATCAGCTACTCAGTGAAGTCACCTGTGTTGAAAGGAAAATGTGGCAGGGTTTTTACTTTCTGAACCCGGGATTTTACACCTCTGGGGATGGCACTGAATGGTGCCACCAAAATAAATACACGAATAACAGAAACCTGCGTTTGTTTATAACTGGTAGTTAAACGTCAGGCGTGTTTGACCAGGAACAATCTCTTTCTTTAAGGATGTAATTTCCTTTTTTCCCACAAAGAAAATGTCATAGACAAACATAAATAAATAACTCTTAGTACACCTTCAACAACCCCATCACGTGTGAAAATCATATCAGTGTCCTTGGCATACGCAGCTGGAGAAACTCCTGATTGTCCAAGACCAGCTGTCTTTCCATCCTACTCTCCTTTAGCTTATCCAGCTGACTGTTTGTGTAAGGTTCTCTATCTCCTTCTTCTCTCTCCCTCTGTGTGTGTGTATGTGTTAGTCTCTTGGGGTTGTCATTCCACCACACTCCCTGCCTTCGATATCTGCAAATTCCAGCATAATGTTCACAAAATGTTATCACAACTGTTTGAAAATCCCCCAGTAGGGATCCAAGGTGTGACTCTCTGGTGTGTGTGTGTGTGTGTGAGTGTGTGTGTGTGTGTGTGTGTGTGTGTGCATGCTATATATGCATTGCTCTAGTGGATGTGGTCTGAAATGGAGAGCAGGTCCCAGTGTACTCTCTCTCTCTCTCTCTCTTTCTCTGTGAAAACCCAGAGGGAGTTCTCTCCCGCCGTGTGAGTACAGGCACTGAGCTCAGCGTTTCTCTGTCTCTGTCTCTCTCTCTCTCGATATGCTCTCTCTGCTCTACGCGGGCTCTGCTGCTGAGGTGTGGGGAAAACAGTCTAAGGTGGTCCACACAGCCCACTTCTGCCCACCTGAAGCACTTTGTCTGTCTATCTCTTTGGATGATGACAGTTTCTTACATTATGTTTACATTACATTCTTAGACTGACATTTCGTGTTTATGTTCACATTCTATATCATTTATAGTGCAAGATGATGCTCAACCTAAAAGCCACAAATACAGGCCACAGTCGTGGATTGATTTTCCTATGTTAACCTACAGTCTTACTTATGTGAGACCATTTAAAACCTAAAAGCCAAACACTCAACACACTGTGACAGACAGAAAAATGGATGGACAGACAGACAACAAGCCAGCCAAACACAACGACTGACAGACTAACTAATGGACAGACAGAAACACACACACACACCCACACACACACACACACACACACACACACCAACATTCACACAGACAGACATATGTAGGGACAGACAAACATTGATGGACAAAAAGATAACCAGACAGATGGACAGACAGATAAACCAACTGTCAGACAGACAGAGAGTCAGATATATGGAGAGACAGACATACAGACAGACAGATCATGTAGACAGACAGGTGTTCACACAAACAGACATATAGATGAACAGCCAGCCAGACCACCAGACAGATGTTCACACAAACACACACACACATACACACGTGTACGTATTTATATATATACAGTCAGAAACACACACACACACCCACACACACACACACACACACACACACACCAACATTCACACAGACAGACATATGTAGGGACAGACAAACATTGATGGACAAAAAGATAACCAGACAGATGGACAGACAGATAAACCAACTGTCAGACAGACAGAGAGTCAGATATATGGAGAGACAGACATACAGACAGACAGATCATGTAGACAGACAGGTGTTCACACAAACAGACATATAGATGAACAGCCAGCCAGACCACCAGACAGATGTTCACACAAACACACACACACATACACACGTGTACGTATTTATATATATACAGTCAGACAGATAGAGAGTCAGACAGACAGAGAGAGAGAGAGAGTCAGACAGACAGACATATGCCTGGTAGTAGTGCACCCACATGTCATTATTGAGCAGTGGTATCTGATTGGCATAGATGAATCCTATGGATCAAGCGCATCAGCTAGCACAGGTGGGGCAGATGGTAAGGACTTCTTCTCAATAAGGTTTCTAACAATTATTTGTTCCTTCATCTCTTCGCAGTGTGCACTGTTATCACTATAAAACTGATTTTACAATGCAAAAGGGCCATACTGCACTATGCCTGGCTAAAACTGTAGCAAAAAGAAAAAGTGTCAGTTGAGATCCAGAAATATTCT
Source organism: Setipinna tenuifilis (assembly GCA_030347295.1). NCBI lineage: Eukaryota > Metazoa > Chordata > Actinopteri > Clupeiformes > Engraulidae > Setipinna > Setipinna tenuifilis. Next base: position 34,164,919 of record CM059265.1, read on the forward strand.
TCTGGAGAGAACACCTCAAAGACTCACATTCACACACCCATAGCCCACTGACGAACATGAAAACATCTTTTTGACCAACGAGAGACTATTTGGAGTCTGTGAGGTAAGTATGAAGGACAATGCTTCTGCTGAGAAAAGTGATCAAGATTGATCATATGGTGTGCATGTCTTTCTCTGACATCATGTACCTCATGTGCATACGTGAATGCATAAATAAGGCTGTGTGTGTCTGTGTGTGTGTGTGCGTGCATGCACATGTATATTTAAAAAGAGAGCAAGAGAGAAAGAGACAGACAGACAGAGACGGGTGGGGGTGGGTTACCTTAATGTTGACTAAGCAATGGACCCCATTTGAAGACTAAAACCCATAAGGCATCTCTACATGGTCTGAATGTGGCTGCAGATAGACACAGCTTTCCATACCATTTCCCTAGACAGCTCTAAGGCACCTGTGTGTGACCTTCCTATCAATAAACTGTTTATTTTTTGGAAATCTTCATGCACTACATCTATGCCCACACATTTTAATAATAATTTTACACGTGTCAGCATAATATGACAGAGCATGAAAATGCCTTTACAATTAATGTATTTAAATGTTTCAGAGATCAATATTAGACAATATCATTGCTGCAATATTTATTTATTTATACACACATTGTGTATTTCATCAGTCAATCATAATTATTTAAAGTTACCACTTATAAAATAGTTCATATGTATATGCTTCCACAGAAGCGTTACGTTTTACGTGTGAAAGCATATGACTGTGGAAGTTTAGACATTAATTCTAATGTCAAATGTGTTCCGTTTCTGATGACAACAAAATTATACAAACAAAAAGTGGTGACTTCACATACACTGGAGGCTATCTGAGATTACCTGGCATCGTTCTAGAGTATATATCATTTGGGTATCCTATTTAGTATACACAATTCATGGAGGCTAACCTGTATATTGTGCACATGGTATAAAAGACATGCCTCCTCTTCCCCTCTCCTCTCTGCAAATTGCCACACAATATTAGCCACGTTTTTTTTCGTTTAGTAGTAGCTCTAGAGCTGTGTGACACCTTCTGTCTCGGCAGTGTCTTGTTAGTTCTCGATTTAAAGCAAAATCTGAGTCCAGAATAGTCGATATATCAATACAGGATACAACATCATAATTTAGGAAAACATTGGGCCGCGTTCCTTTCTTTGGCACGCAAAATGATGCAGCGTCTCCAATTAAAAGCACGGTTTGACCCAACAAACGTCTAGGACAAATGAAAGAGCGTTAAACAAAGAGTTCTTAATGAAAAGCCGACCAGTTACTGTGGTTAGCTGCCTTTAAAAGCCGAATCGAGAATTGATTTGTGTGCTCCGTTTTAAAAGGACACTGGGAACTCGGTTATTGATCAACGGGAGGTCATGCACCCCCGACGGTCTCTCCCCGCACAGGCCCGACTTGTTTGCGCCTCGCCGCGTACAGTGGCTGTCGAGTCCCGGCGGGGAAACTGCGACCAGGGGGACATGGCCAAAACACCATATCTGACCTTTCCACGGAGGCCCGTCGAGCATAAGCACGGATCCCCCAGTCTACTGGAGGACTATGCGGCCTACGCACCCGTCATGATCTGACAGAAAATCATTTGGTAAATGTTTGACGATAGCAGTCATAGAAATATCCTGATCCCGGTTGCACTGAATTTTAGACTTCAATTTCAAATAAAGCCATACATGCTATCAAGGCAAACGAATTAAAACTGAACACTACGAAACGTTTAATTTAATAGCTACAAAGGCTCTCTAAAATAGCGAATTTGATAACTAGTATATACAAACCTATTCTTGTCTAAAATACGTCTAATTTGGCTTCTAAATGTGGTTATAAAATTCAAATCAGAGTCCATCGTATGAAAAACTTCTGCCGTTTACAGAAACCCATAGGCTACGCTATGTCTGCATAATCACACAGGTAAAGACTCTCAACATGTTAGTAATCTACGAGGCAAAACACCGTCTGCACGGGCCTGAGAAAACTGTGGCCTGACGAGTGTTATGAAAACAGATAATGTCGTTGTTATGTTTTGGGGAAAATACGATTGAAAATGTCTAAGCCACTGCAGCTTTCATTTTAGAGTCATTAAAATTCAGTAGGCTAAAACATGATTATAAACGCCTGAAACGTGCAACTAGTTGTCTATTAGTTATATCTAAACAACGGATGACAGTCTCTAAACTTTGAAACTGTCAGGCATAGCTACACCACAAACCTGCTAGGCGAAGAGCTGACATACGCTGAAACTCGGGTTCCTGTAACCACTTCCACATGCGCCGAAATGTTTCCCGACCGGACTTCAGTTTACTCCACGGCTTCGGGTTCCGCAGGAGATCTGACAATGTACCCTGTGAGCGACACAAGATCCGCTGGGCGAAAATTGCTTGAGGTATACTGTAGCGCTTTAGCTCTGCCGTGATCCGCTGTGCCACCTCTTTGGTGTTGATTTCCTCCACCTGGCCAGACCCTCCACCTTGTCCAGCGCCGGCCGCATGCCTGTCTCGCTCGGTGAGCATGGACCCGTTTGCCTGTGAGTGCAAGTGGCTATGCGGGTGCATGCCATTAAGGTTTGAGATCATACCGTGCCCGTGCCCTCCTAAACTCCGGGCGAGGTGCTCCTCGCCGCGGGAGAGCATAGCCGCGTGGGATTCGAACCCTCCCGTGGATAGCATCTTGTCATTGGCCAGATGAGCGCTGGGCCCATACGCGGATAGCGTCTGCTGGGAGTTGTGCAAGGAACCCAAGCCGTTTGAAAGTGGCGAGAGTGGCGGCCCCATCCCGGACATGTCTTTGGGATAGTGGCCGTACAGGTTGCTCATTGATGCCAGGCCTCGGTCGTCTCGCATCAGGGTAAAACTTCCACTGACATTGCCCGTCGCGAGGCGCTGATGCGCGGCATGGTGGTGCGGGTGTGGGTGGGGGTGATGGAACTTGTCAGAGACGCTGGAGATGGGAGGAAGATGCTGGAGAGGGGTGAGAGTGGTGTACGTGTTGGACAGGCTCATACCGGACTCGCACATTGTCATCGCCGGGTGCAGGTGCCCCGAGAGCGCAGGATCTGTCCGGTACTCCCCGGCACCCTCTAGGATGGAAGCCATGCTGGAGACCATAGCTGAGCGTCCGTGCGATACTAAGTTCCGGTGGGATGCTGATGACGGCCGCCCGTGCGAAGAATTCATCAAGTCCCCCGTCTGTGAATGGGAGACGCCGTGCATGTTGCCAATGTTTTCCATTGTAAGTTCCATCGTTGAAAGATTATTTCTTTCCGCCTCCCCTCCCGCCCTCTTTCTCTCTCTCTGTCACTCACACACAGCCCTCGCGTGCACACTCTCTCGCAGCCCTTCTGTGTTGAAAAAAGATTCCCCGCCGAAAACGATTTCAAAGGCAGCCCATTGATTTCAAGCCTTTGCCCTCAGTCCAGCATGGTTTGATCAATCGTATTTCAGTGTCCGACCGAAAAGAAAAGAATAGATGAAATTTGATTTTAAAAAGAAGACCAGCAACCCGCTCCTCTCTCTTTCAGATGTCTGGTCGTGGAGGAGTGCACTGACTGCGCGTGTGTCTCATTCGCTGTACAACAGCGCTTCTACTGTGAGCTGCGTCTGAACTGTGTGGGTGTCCACACGTGTGCGCGCCCCTCCGTGTGTAAAAGCACGTGGATGCGCTCTGCTTTAACACTGAGGTCTGTGTCCATCACACACACACACACACACAGACACACACACACACACACACACAAACGAGGGGATGGAGAATCAATCCAATTCGGTCCTTTTCCCTTCTCACCAACAGCCTTAGACCATGAGTTCAATGGCCTTTACGAGGATCGCTGATTGACCATAAGACGCGTCACTTGAGTGCGCTATAAAACATCCCATCTATGACTTTATCCACTGACTCTTGAATAGCTGACTGAATTATTCAAATCCTGATTACAATGTTTTTGTTTTTTTTGTTTTATAATAATATTTTTTGTAAATATTAAATAGCATTAGGATGTAAGTACATTATTCTATACATAAATGTATTCATGTGTCAAACTGACATGAATGAATAGCAAGTCGTCTATAGCGAAATCGCACAAAAAAAGAAATATGCCACAAGGAAATTTCATACAAATTCTTGTAGGATTACTGTTACAAATGGTCGCATTTGTAACAGTATAAACACTTGGCTTATTCTCTTACAGCCAGGCTTGTCTAAGTAGGCTATACTGTCTTCCATTATATCTTGAAATTAATCAAAATGAATATTTTACAATGCTAGATACTCAAATAGTGGTTGTTATATTGTTGTAAAAACTGTGTGCATTGTCAGTGACTGACAGGATCATACTTGTGTTGATATTCTAGAAATTGCCAAACCAAGATAACCATTTCGTGTCTATCTATCTATCTATCTATCTATATATCTATCTATCTATCTATCTATCTATCTATCTATCTATCTATCTATCTATCTATCTATCTATCTATCTATCTAGACTCAGTATAGCTATGCATCCTATATGGGTAGCTGTAAACTGAAAAGGAGTCGAGTGAACAAATCAGTTACGTGAATATCAGAAAGGCCTTCTGCCAATATTTACGCGTCTTTGGCATATTTTCTGTATTTTGCGGTCAAGACTATCCGAAGACTAGGGGTGCCTCAGATGTCGGCTGTGCAGAACATTAAAGTTTTCACGCTAGTTGAAGATGCATGTTTTCCCTTTCTTGTGGCCATTGATAAATCTGATCAATATATTGACTGACACTGATTAATTGTGTTTGGTGACCCAGGGTGAGAGAGCACCGCATAGGTCAGGAAGTTTAGAGTTGAGAGAAGGTGAGCAAGAAAATGCCTCGCCAACTGGACCTCCGCGCCTTCCACAGCCGTCTATGGTGCCGGTATTGCGTGCATGTTCATTTAAAGTTATGTTCATTTGAATATTTTTGAACGAGTCTCTGTTCTGTTGTTCTTGCAGTGGTTAAAACCGTCTTGCAGTGTTTAAAACCGACGCATGCAGTATAGACACCACAGTGAGATGTAAGCTCGTTTGATTTACTTAGGATGTAGCGTTTTTTTCTCAGATGTATCTTACGAGTGCTAGGGTGTTGTGTAAACTCTTTTTGTCACTACCACTGTTATGAATTTGCACCTTGCTTTGTATTCTATGATTTCTGTCTGTAGCTTAGTACTTCATGCAGCAGGAATAGTTCTAGAGCACTACATGCACTATGTAGCCTAACTGTAGCCTACTTTCTCTAATTATCGGAATTATTAAGCCTACTGCCATTTGCCAATGTTTTTGTATTTAACTATATATTTATTATATATTATATATTTATATAATAATAATAATAATAATAATAATAATAATAATAATAATAATAATAATAATAATATTTTGGTGATTGATTAATTCAGGGTGGATTGATGCTATAATTTTTCAGCTGAAACTTTTTGTTCCCTTTAAATCGAGGAATAGGTTTTTGAACTATATGACCTCGCGCACTTTAGTTTTACCTTCACTCAAGTAGTAATGGGGACACTTTGCTTCTGTCTTACGCAACACAAATAAACGTAGTGTCTTCTTGCTTTAATGTCCCCTATCGATGAGCCCTTCTATCGGAAATAAATTACTGCGCAGGGCCTAGTGCAGAATCCGTTACGTCCGCGCTGCTCAGCGCCAGAGAGGCTTCGGTATTGGCTGGCTGACCACCGTAGTGATGGATGTTGGCTAACATACCCTTATAATTCACTTGGTGTTAAGTGTTTGCTGTGAACAACCAGTGTTCGAATGCGTAGACGTGATTTCAGAGTTTGGGAAAAGAACAGAGGCCTTCTCGGCACGCTCGTCCAAAAAAAAAAGCAGATAACAATCTTCAACTTTGTGGACATGGGATGCGGTTAATGTATTTTTTTGCAACCGATTTGCTCCACTTAAATTTCACACCAAAATTATTGCGTCAGTTTCTTCCTTTTCAGTAGCTGTTTCCCTTGGCATTCTACGCCGCCTCGCATTCTTGTTTTCCACCTCACTCAACTTCGGGACTATGTTGAATCCCTGATGCGCTCAAAGTCCAAAAGTCATTGATCATTTCTGGGCATGATCAATGTTACCCTGCATCTTCCAGTTTAGAACCTGACTGACAAGACTACAAAAAGGATGTGTATTTGATTAAAATTGGCTAGGCCTCACGTTTCTGGGTTATCCCGATAGAAAGGCCAATGCTCTTTTCTTTAACCAGACAAAAGGAATGTTAGGATAATCTATATCATAACATCTACAAAACATATTTTATATTAAATAAAATGTTTTGGAGCATATTACCGCTGCGGGAAAACACAAGCTTTCTTATATGTGCAATGCTTCCTAAAAAGTGGTAGATGTAACCTTTTTTGAATTAAAAACACAAAATAGTCCATAAATTGCTGTTTTCTCTCTTTGTTAAGTATTAAGACACAGAAAGCAGACCAATATAGAACCAAAATATTTACATCAGTCAGATATTTATATTCCAATCTGACATTCGTGTTGGCTGAGCCTAAATTGGTAGTGTGTTGTTTTTAATAATAATAATAATAATAATAATAATAATAATAATAATAATAATAATAATAATCGGAAATAGCTTTAGCATTTTTATTTATTAACACTTGGTAAAAACACTAACCGACTGAACGTCAGGCCCTAGTTTAAAGCAAGGGCTGTCGATTAAACTTTTCTTAATGCAGGCCTATGTGTGTGTGTTTTTTATAAAAGGATGTTTCTTAATCCTCGGTTGATCGTTTTTTGCCACAGCTGATCCTGGTAAGTTTATATAGGCTACTTTTAAATAAGCCCCATTGCAATCCGTAAAAAGCATAATACCACACACGTGTCAGACTGTGTATCTTATGTGTTTCTTGTTTCAGAAGTGAGACATTAGCCACCGTCGCGTGGTTGAGTCATTTGACAGTCGCGTGGTTGTTAGGCCTACCTGTTTCATCAACCTGTTTCACCACGTAAATAAATGTGTATATGGCCTATTATTTCATACAGTATTATTATAAAACAGTACATATACCTTTTGCTCGCATGCTTCCCCGTGTTTAATATCTTCAGATGTTATTTAAAGCTTAACACCCATTTGAAATTATAACCGTATTTAGCTGTAGGCCAATACGTCTCTGCTTCTGCTTTGCATTGGGAGGCAAATTGCAGTCTGTGACTCTTACAAACTTCAAAGTGGTCTTGCTGCAATGGCATAGGATTAATTTAGACATGTCTTACAACGGAATGCCACAGAAACAGTTCACATCATGTAAAATCACTTGTTGGCTTTATTTTCAAATAGTGATCCAAGTATACTTTACCATTAAATTTCCTCGCTTTTCTATGGCATTGCTGAAGGACGAATTTCGTTCTTTGCT
>CM059265.1:34177352-34239852 GCA_030347295.1 Setipinna tenuifilis
TGATTTGTTTTTGTTTTTTTAGGTGAGGGTAGCTCCTCACTGCATGGTGTTTGTTTCTGTATGAGTGTGTGTGTGTGTGTGTGTGTGTCTGTGTGTGTGTGTAAGTGTGTACTATATGTGTGTGTTTATGTGTATGCATGAGCATGTATGTGCTTGCATGTGCTTAGACAGTGTGCATGTATGTGTGTGTGTGTGTGTGTGTGTGTGTTTGTGGTGTATGTGTGTGTGCAGCATGTGTCTGTGTGTACATATGTGTGCCTATATAGGTGTACATGCGTGCATGTGTGCGTGTGTGTGTGTGTGTTTGTGGTGTGTGTGCAGCATGTGTCTGTGTGTACATATGTGTGCCTATATAGGTGTACATGTGTGTGTGTGTGTGTGTGTGTGTACAGTATGAGAGTGAGAGTGTTGAGCTTGTGTTAAGGTGATTAGTCTGGTTGGCCAGCGATAGAGAGAGCTGATCAATACAGTATTGATTGGTAGCCAGGCAGCACCAGGGGGATAGGAGGAGGGAAAGGGGTTAGAGGGAGAAAGGGAAAAAGGGAAAGGGAGAGAAAGAAAGAAAACGAGAGAGACAGAGAGAGAAGAAGGAGGGGTGTGGTGGGGTGGGGTGGGGTGGGGGAGTGGGCTGCAGGTTGACTTCTAAAAATCCTTTGCTCTGCAGATGACAAATAATCTTTTCAGTGGAAGGCGCCATGTAAGTGCTAATAATTCTGCCCCCTCCGAAAGGCGTAGAGACACGTCACGTCAGCGTGGGGTTTAAGGGGTTCTTGGCGAGGGGACCTGCTTTCACAGGGGACACAGAGGCCATTGTGTGCAGTGAACATCTCAGGCTTCAGACAGAACCACACGTGTTCACAGGCAGGCAAACATATTTTACATTACATTACATTGCATTTGGCAGACGCTTTTATCCAAAGCGACCTACAAAAAGGAGGACGTAAGCTGACACAGGTGTAAAGGAACACAGAGTAAGCAGACTACCTTTATACACACAGGGAAGTGCACGTGCCTGAATAAGTTTCCCGGAGCAGGGGACACTACAGACACACATATTTATTTATTTATTTTGTTTGTTTGTTTGTTTGTTTATTTATTTAGCCCAAAACACAGACAGCGGAGGTGGGCCAGTAGCCCACTCCTCAGGGGGAGAGAGCGGAGCTGTGGCTGGGCCTGTGATGGTGACACCTGGAGCAGGTGTCTCTGCTCCTTCCCTATTTTGTCATTTTAACGTTGTCATCATCTGCCTGTCAGTGTCTGTCTTTGTTTTTGTTTTGTTTTTTTTAAATAAATTATTGCACACAATTATCTGTTATATACACTGTATATACTACATACATTCATATAAATGTCACTCATATAAATATATCCTCAATGCTATACATGCTATGCATTTACACAGAACAGGCATAGCACATTTGAAGTGCACAGTAAAAAATGTATGTAAACGTTTTTAAGTTATTAGATGTAATTAGATGTCGTCCAGTGGTCACTGCCTGCAAGCAAGACACACTGATGGCCATCCACTGCCAACAGCATAGGCTAAATCCTGTGGTGAGACCTACAGCCTTCTGTGTTTCACGTGTACGTTTCCATATTGTTGAAAAATTGATATCTCTGCCTCAGTGAATGAATGATTAAATAGCTAGCGAGTTTCTTACGCAAAGCAGGAGGAAATCGAACTCAATGCAGATCTGCAAAGCCAGAAGAGGAACTCACTAAGGCGGCCGCTTTGCACTAGAAAGCTTTTTCAATTGAATTATCTTAAAAGCTGTTTAGATGACTTTGTATAGAGGAAGCAATGGTATTTCTCAGTGTGTTATGTTTATATGTTTGTATGTGTGTGTGTGTGTGTGTGTGTGTGTGTGTGTGTGTGTGTGTGTGTGTGTGTGTGTGTGTGTGTGTACGTGCGTGCGTGTGTGTGTGTGTGTATGTGTGTATGCGTGTGTAGGCGTGTATGTGTGTGTGTGTACGCGTGTGTGTGTGTGTGCGCGTGCGTGTGTGTGTGTGTGCCTGTGTGTGTAAGGTCACTCTTCATCCGTACCCTGCACTGAACAAGTGTCAGAGATCAAAGATCACATAGACGTGACCAATCAGATACCATTACCCTAATCAACAAACTAGGCACCACTCACATATCCATAATCCATAACAATACTCAAGTATTTCAAACCCCTCTGAAATATTGCTTTAAGCCGTTTTCACCCTAATAAGTAAATTGAGGTTGAACAGCCAGCAAATGTCGAACCTGGTCCTGGAGACCTCAAAGGTTAGCCTAAGGGTTGCCATTTTCAGCTGTTGGTTAAATATGCTGTATCATGGTAGTCAAACATCCCGAGCTGTCTTTTAAGTAACAAAGCTGCATAGGCTCGGCCATTTTGCATGCCATATACAAATTAATTCATGTAGAAATGTATTTCTATATTTTCCTCAGGGGCACAAAAATGCAATATTCTGTAATATCACCAAAACGTTTTGTGTAAAAGGGAGTATTTCTTTCTATTTCTATTTTTGCCATAATCACCTGTAATTAGGCAGCCAAGCCCGAAATTGTCTGTAAATCATTACACAAATATGGTAATATTCTCTCCATAGTCATGTGAAATACCAGAGATGATCACAATCATGACACTTTGATTAATAGGATTAAATCCAACATTGAAGAGATCTCCTATGGACACCAGAGGATTCATTTGAAATAAAAAAATATATTTATTATCATAACAGCAATACAATATTGTATTGTATATGTGTATTACATATTCATTTTATTTATATACATTTATCACCCAAAGGCATAAACATGTACCAAATATGGCTGATTGGTTTTACATTTTTAAAGAGCCAATGCTAATTCCAAAATGCTCTAGCCTAGAGCACCAATGGTGTTATTCGTCAGCTGTGGTTAGTTTTTTTATGTTTTGTCTTAATTGCTTTTAATTCTTTATCTTAATCTGTGTAAGGCTCTGCCAGCTTTAATACAGGAAGTGTATATAGAACGTGTGATTCATTAATAAGTGCAATAGTAAATAAATAAAATGATATTATATTATATTTTTCTGTTGTTCCGTTGTTTATTCAATCACTGCACGTTGTTTATTCCATCACTGCATCCACCTCAGGCTGAACTGTGATGGAGGTAATTGAGGAGGTCGGAGGTCAGGGGGTTGGTAGGGTGGGGTTTGGGTTTGGAATCCTGAAGCTGAAGATGGAGGAGGTTATGTAACAGCGAAAGAGAGGAGGAAGTGCTATTGGGTCCGGTGACACAGTTTATGATCTGACCCCCCCACCACCTCTCTACTCCGGAAATATTTTATTGTTGAATGGACTGAGGTGTTTAGAGGGTGAAAGGGTCCATGAATGCCCAACCCCCCCAATGCCCATCACCTTTTTCAACTAACTAAATAAATAAATAACACTGCACCTGGTCGTAAATCAGGTTGGCTCAATACAACCTAAAAGGAGCCTTAAAATTTCACTGCAGAAACAATAAATTGTTCATGTGAAGAGTCGGTGCCTTGCACCTACTGCTTGCAGACCACATCCCCCTGTGAAACGGCATGCTGCTGTTCTGGCCAATATTGTAAAATTATAAATCGCAAAAATTATTTTATTAGGGTTTTCCCCCCCATTAGGCTTGTCTGCACATCAAACTATCATTTCTGGATCAAACTATGAATAACAAAATAAATAAATAAATAAATAAACTAACACCTCATATCCCACACCTTTCCCACTGTCGTTTTCTTTTCTCTCTCCGTTTCTCGCAGTCATCTCTCCATTTCTCCTTCCTTTGCCCTTGTCTTCCCTTCTCATCTCCTCCTCCTCCATCACCACACACACACACGCACACCCACACACACACACATGCGCACATACGCATGCACACGCATGCATGTGTGTGAGTGTGCAGACACACAAACACACACCCATGTGCACACACACACAGACACACACACACACACACACACACACACACACACACACACACACACACACGCACACACACACATCTCACAGGGCTCTAACACAGAGCTGTGCTGCTCGCGCGGCTGCCTTTAAATTAATATATTGATATTGACAAGCCATCTGGTCAGACGCCTGAGTTATAGGAAGGAGGAGGGCTGCCGATCATGTGACCTGCCCAAGCACTCCTGGAGAGAGGGACAGGCGAGGTGCTGGGTTTAAATTCACGCCGGGCCCAGAACACAGTCATTCGTTTGCTATGCAGGAGCTGGTCCTCAAATCATACCTCCACAGGGATTTATATAATTTCCGTCCACAATTGTGAAAGATTCCATGTAGCATCCATGTCACTGGTAAAGTAAAATACATTGTTGCTAACTGCACTGCAGTGTATTTTCCTTGAGTGTATTAAAAGAGGCCATATTTGTAATATCTTTGCAAAACCAAGCACACGTACAACCACACAAATACGTACAACCACACACCTGCTGTCTCTGCTAGTGGGTGTGCTCATCTTTGCGTACTGCCGAGGAATTTTTAAAAAATACCCTATTGCTTTTATTTGTAAGACTCAGTCCAAGTCTAAGATAAGATTTGTTATGCTCGCCCACCTTTCAGTGTAGCTATTGCCTCCTTCGGTTGATTAAATATGGTATACGGACAGACTCAAACTCAAACTGTATAGCCGTTGAAATATGCAGTTTTAGGAGGGGTTAGTTATACAGCAGTATGAATGCTGTGCATATTATGTGCATTACGAATATGGGTCAATATTCTAATTATCTAGATGAGGTTGAATGGTAGCCAATCAGTGGAGTGGTTTCACAGCCCTCTGGCCACTGCTGACCTCTTGACCTCTCTACTGACCAGTGGGTCAAAGGTGACCATGAAGGGTCAACTGGCTTAGGCCGCTACACTGGACACCCATCTCCATGGAAACACCTCTGGCCAGAGAAGGCAGTATGAGCCAAAGGCTGCTGTTGTCCTCTTACAGCCTAGCAGTGCCTCCTGGTGGTGAAATAGCTGTACTACAATCCCATATTGAGGTAAACATTTTCATCTGTTACTGTCCCTCTTTCTGTTGCTGCCTGACCTACAAAGGAGACTTGCTGTCATGGCCTTTCTTCCAAATCAGCTTGTAGTAGTGAGTGAGTAAATGAGTGAGTGAGTGGTTGAGTAAGTGAGCGAACAGTTTTTTGTGATGACATGGTTAAGCTGTTGAGAGTGAAACTAGGGGTAAATGCGCAGAGCACCTGTGTGCAGGGGCAGGAGGGGGAGAGGGGCTAGTAGAGTAGGCTACTGTGCTGCTGATAAAAACAGTTATTCAAGCACTTCACGTTTAGATGACAAAACACCTGTGTGCAGCCCAGCTTGAGCGACAGGGAGAGAAGCTGCACAATGATTCGTTTCAAACATGTAATAGGTTGATTTTAGTGACGTATGTTTTGCACCTTTGTGCTTTTCTGTGATATCCATACACCTATGATTGCTTATGTTTTATTGCAGAATGTTTCTGCACCTGAAGTTCAAGTAGTCATCATATAAGTCAAATTATGTGTATCCTCAGTGCCCAGTGCCATCTTTTAGACTCAAGGTTTGGGTGTTGTGGACAGATAAGTATATTTTGTAGATACGTTCTCCAAATGAGTTTAGCCTTTTGTTTGTGGAGCTGTGTTTTTAAAGTCGTTTTTCATGTTTTGATAGCCTGAAGTAATTCACACAATATCAGTGTTTTTTAAGTGCTTTTGCTAATCTTGCCCCTTGCTAGTGAATAAACTCTAAAGTCCATAGTCAAGGTCAACTTTATTAATTTTGCTATATACAGGATGTACAGAGGATTAAAATTATGACTCCCTCAGAACAACGATGCAGAAACACAGATATAAAAATTAAAAAAAATACGAAATGTAAACATTAGGAGAGCTAAGGGCCTTTAGGGCTTGGCTAAGAACAAGAAAAGTTAAAATCCAATGAATATTATTGAGTGTACAACCTTCAAGTACAATACCGACAGGCACACTGCAGGGTAAGGCGATGTAGTGCAAGAGAGAAGCAGTCTGATGCTGCATAAGGTGGCTTGGGCCAGACCCTGAGGTTGGTGTATGTGTGTGAGTGAGTGAGTGAGTGAGTAAGTGAGTGAGTGAATGAGAGAGGGAGTCAGTCAATGAGTCAGTGAGCGAGCGAACAGTTTCTGGGGATGGCATGGTTAAGCTGTTGAGTGGGGGGAAACTTCCAGAGGGCCTGTGTGCAGGGGCAGGAGGGGTAGAGGGGGGCAGAGTGGGGAGAGAAATGAGCATCCTGACAGCCTGCTGGATGAAGCTGTCTTTGAGTCCGCTGGTCCTGGCCCAGAGGCTCCGCAGTCTCCTTCCCGATGACAGCAAGTTGAAGAAGCTGTTGGGGTGTGGGAGGGGAGTGTTGGAAATGTCCTGAAAGTAGGGAAGCGAGGCATCAATAACCCTCACAGCTGCTGTCACTATGCCCAAAAAGGGTCTGGAGGATCCAGTATGCGATCATATACTATGCTTTAAGTTACTGTTTTATTTCGGAATTAGGGTATCTTTCTGACAGATTCTGCCGCACTGACAGTGTAGTTGTAGGTGATGTGGATGACCAGCATCCACCAAACCTCAGAATGGTGTTAAATTCTTATTTGCTTATAATAGAATTCATTCTATTGTTGTTTGAGCATATAATAATAGCCAAAAATAATAATCCAGTGTGCCTACATGTCTAAGCATGTCCCTGCTGCTGTATGTGCTGTGTGGTTTGTTCCAGGTCCTAACATGGAGAATCTAGAATTATCTCAAGGTGCAGCCAGTAAAGAATACTATATCTGTCATGTTATTAAAAGTGGACAGAACAGGCCAAGTTTAACTGCTGTTATGTTGCGCTATCATAGTCATCACAGTCAGAAATTTGTTATTTTCAGCTTGCCAACAATTTCTGATTTGTTATGATTGATCATGAAGTTACTAGTATCCTGCTACTCAATGAGACTGAAAACTGCCATGATTTACTGTAGTCAGATTCTTTTGTGTTGCTTTAACAACAGTTTCCCCCTCCACTCTGTGTGGTGTGTATTATTGTTAAAAAAAGGTGAGAAAATTGCTGTCATTGCAAGGACATGTTTTTAGATAAGTGAGAACAATGATTTCCGTGAAATACATTCACATTCCTTTTGGTGTGCACTTTGGATTTATTTGTACCTTCACATGGTATTTACATACACAAAAGCTATTTAACACACTAACGTGGCCAAGATCCCCTTTAAGTCAGCATGTTTTATGTGTACATTTCCTTCTAAGACTAATACAAACTCAGAAGAGGAGTCAAACAGACCGTGCCCTCCTATCAACATCACAGCACTGCAGGCCTTGAGGCCTAGCCCTAGAGACATACACTGTTTAGAATGGATGCATTGACTGGAATAATTGTTGCAAGGTAGGTATCTAATTCAGATATTAAAAAGCTGAAATCTGAAATAATAAATGTTACTTTTGTTATTTCCTAGCAATCAAGTGTATGGTCAGTTTTTTAACAGATTTAATCATTGGCAAAGTGGGTGCTGTGGTCTTGGAACCAGAGCCATTGGACTAGTTTGCCAGGTACAGAGCTAGGACTGTGTAGAAACATCTAGGGGGAAAAATTTTTTTTTGTTCAAGTGCACTCAAAGAGCATACACCTAGGAAGAAGAAATTACTTGAATCTGACCAAACTGAGCTGTGCTACTTTCATGCACTGCACTTTTAAAGGGGATTCTCTATCTCCTGCAAAACCGTTTTAACCATCCATTCTGTGTTGTGATGACTATGAACACACTTGTGGTGGCATTCACCTCACTGAACAGACTGTGATTGATAATCAGCTGTGAAAAGTGTGTGGTCATCTCTAATGGATTATTGATTTGGCCTTGTCTTTAAAGGCGTCACCAATCAGTGATTGCACTGGGATCCTCATTTAAGATGTAACGCTATAGCAAGTGGATAGGCCTAAACCCCTTTTGGTACAGGTCATTGTAAACACATACAACAAATCATCTTCGAAAAAAATTATTCATGGACTGTAGTTGAGTGTCTGAGGCTCAGGGTGCAGTTCCTTTGTTCATATGTGCTTATGTTGTGCTTGTGATGAAGAACCATACAGTCATGGGGAGCCTAGTCATGGGGAGCCATACTTTGCACTAGATTCTACATTTGCTGGTTTTGGCCCTAGCAAAGAAGAAGGTGGAGTCTATTAAAAACATCGGTGCTGCGTTAAAGGGTCATGGTCTGTGACAGAAGAACATGGCACTAAAAACAGGAACCTCTTACTCTTAAATCCACGATATCAGCAATGACCTGTTCTTCAAGTGAGCTGCTACTCTATATCAGCAGATGAAACACTCATCTGTTAGTGGAATTGTTTATGCAGGGCTGGGGGTTGGAACTGCTTCGTGTCCAACTCTCTGTGTTTAATTCCAGTAAATAATGTTCTGAGCAGAGGCAATTAGTCTCTCAAAACACTCTTGAGCAGCAGTGGGAATTGATACTTTGTGTTGTAGCTTACTTAACTGTTTGATAATAACACAAAACTGGGTGAAGGTGGTGGTGATAATTTTCTGCAGCCTGTACTCAAGGGCCTCATCCAGTGCACCTACAAAATTAAGTAGTAAGAATGTAAAACACACACTCACAACTTCTTTTCACTGTAAAAATATACAATTCATATCTGTCAGATCTATTAAAACAGACAAGTCTGGGGGTGTGCTGTGGCCATTTACTTACTATCTATTTTTTTTTACTGTTATATCCAAATTAAGACATAAAATATAGACTATACTTAGGCTATATAGACTTCACAATACTTATATAAATATATTTACATAAAACATGGCAAGTCGGCCATAATAGTCAAGACTCACCCTTTCATAGCCATTTATCTTGTTCTGACTTTGGGGAGCTTCTGTTTGCTTAGCTATATTTTGTCTCACCAGAACCGCAGATAGTACAGTACATGCGTGACATCTACTGGTAAAAACCCAGAGCATCATCTGTGTTATGCTGCTGAGAAATGCTGTCTGCAAGTTTGTGTACTTCTCTTGCAACGCAATTAATGCCCTCATCTCTTCTGATGATCTTAATTTTGAGTGTGGTTGTCATGTTTAGGAAATTATTGGTATGTATTTACGGTTCCGTTGTTTTAAAATGGAGCGCTAAGGTACACATCACAATCTTTTATGTTAGTTTGACGCTTTATTCGTTCTCGGTCTCTCTCTCACTCTGTCAAAATAAAATAAAATAAAATTAATATATTAAAAACTGTCAATAAGAAAGGATATGCAACATGCGTTCTGGAAACGGTGACTTGTTGCCTCCAGTAGCCTAAATTAACTTTAGTTCAACTCGTGAAATTTTTGGTAACACACGCTCTCAGACAAGCAGTCAGAGGATCAAATTCATGTATCAAGACCGATCAAGACTTAATGTGCAATAGGCCTACGACGTTAATTTATTGTGAAAATAAACAGGGAAATAAAAACCGCACTAACGGTCTATACCTCATTAGACAAGAGTGGAGAAATAAAAACGAAGGGACATTACAGCGTAGCTCTGAAGCCATGGTTATAATGATGGTTGTGCTGATGCAGTTGCACCCTTTTGCTAGATTAGAGGAGGTGGAATATCTTATGGGGCAGGTAAATAGGATCCTTGATGATACAGACCGCTCTGCTTCTGTATCTGTTGATAAAGATGTCTGGCTGTTTTGTGGTCTTCTGACCGGTTTCACCACTCTGACTGCAGCGCCTTCCACACAGCATGGAGCAGTGTATATCAGGCTATCTGTTCAAATGGGGTCAAAGTTTACTCCTTTATTTATTGTGTGTGTATTTCACTCCTCTGTTTTTAAAAAATGACAGGTTGGTGTTACTTGTTTAATGTGTAGGCTACTTTCCTGCCCACATTTGGGTATAATGCTTAACTGTCAGCAGTCCTGGGTTGGAGATAGGCCAAGGCTTTATTCATCTATCAAACAGGATGACGTCACATGCCGCTTTACGGGAGACTGGGCTAATTTTAATTAAACACCCTGTATTGTTGAGCTTACTAACTATATATGAAGAGTTCAAATGCAAAACTAAATTTAAGTCAATTTGAGATGAATTTACAGAAATATATATAATTTTGATAAACTTCAGTCCACCTCCTTGTTTTGGCTTAATGTGTTTTTACTTGATAAAAATATTTAGTTTACAGTTTGATAGTAATTACTTGGAAATTATTATTAAAACAACTACATTTTTTGCATATTTTGAAAATGCACTCAGGGGGTTTTGCATCTGAACTATTCATATGTTATACGTGCACGCAAACGGATCATAAAGGGCTTTTCTATAGACTTTTAAAAAAGATTTGTATGGATACATCCATACAAAGGCTTGAGTTCTGTTATGTAACACAGAGCAAGGCGGCAGGTGCATCGGAGCCGTCGTAGCATCCCTCTCCGGCTGCCGTAGTAAAACAGTGACGTTGAGGTCTTAAGGAGGATAATCTACCGTGCTGTCCACTCCACTGTACTCTGTTTATTATTGCTGTTCGGTACATTCTAGTCATAACGTCCGATCTAACGAGGTACCATAGGCTGTCTTCCAAACATGGCTGCGCAAAAAATCAACGAAGCCCATGAGCACATCGCTAAAGCTGAGAAATGGTAAGGCAAATCAGTGCCCGTGTAATGTTTTTCATTCGGGTACAATGTATCTGCTGTCAGTTCACCGACGCACAGCTAGCTCACGGCAGGGTCATTGAATGGAGAAAGGAACTATCATCAGAACGTGTCCTTGTGCACATTGGTAGGCTACGCATTTAGGTATCCAACGATTGTCGTGTTCGGATGCGTCTACATCGAGATTTTAATAAAACTAGGTACGAGTATCGACTCCATGCCAGGGTGAAATACAGATTTAAGGTCTGGTTACGGTAGACTGGTTGCTGTTTGGCTACTGCATCTGAGTCCTATACCGATGGTGATTTGGGGAAGCGGGACGTAGTGAAGGTTATGGGCTTCATTGAGGTCAACTATTGGTGTTGAATAGGCTTGGTGGCTCTTTGATAGTCAGGGAACAGGCTGTCTACAATGCAACGGGGGTATTTCTGTTGCTGTCTTTGACATAGATCTCGTTATAATCTAGTAAAGCATCACAGTTGACGAATTCAGCGTGCATGCACTGGCGAGAAGTAGGGATCATGACACCCCCTCCCCCCTTTTATGACCATGCAGTGTAACACACAGCTTACACAATTACAGATATGATGCATTTCAGAATGTAATCCTCGATGACAATTGCAAAGTGTCGGTGGACTATAGGCTATCTAGGCTATAGGCACTTGAGCAGTGTTTTGGACAAACTACCCCAACACCCTTTATTTGCTGTTTGACATAATAAATATGTCTACATTTCTTCCAGAAATATGTCTGCATCCACTTATATTTAACTTAAGTTTATTTATATTTCCTTGTGGGCGCACCATATATGCCTGCCAGAAAATGCCCATGTCACCAGTGTCTAAATCTGGCAATGGGTAAAGCCACAGCATCACCATTCCTGCATTTCTAAAGAATCACATTGTGAGGTATTTGGGAAATATGCCCCATGGTCAGCAACATCAAATGGTGAAGTGTTCACAGTTGCTTAGTGAGTTTCATTAAGACTTTTGGATAGTTACTCAGTCTTTCCATGAAGACTGAATGGCAATGTGACAGATCACATTTGGAGATTTGGAGATTTTAATTTTGGCTTTTTTTTGCAGCTTAAAAACAAGCATGACTAAGTGGAAGCCAGACTTTGATGGTGCTGCAACAGAATATTCCAAAGCGGGTAGGTGACATGTATATCTTACACATGCAAAGCTGACAACTAGTGTTCTTGTGTGGTAACTATAAAACTATATGCACCACTTTGAATGAACCTTATCAAATTGGTCTCCCTTTAAGCTCAGATATTGTAATAACTGACATTTCTCTTACCTTGTATATCTACAATAGATACATTGCAAAACTAATGCGTCTACCTATCTCACACTTGATTGGGGGTGGGCGGTGGTTAAGGTGTCTAAAAAGCTGTTGTTAGACCAGTTGTTGCAGAGTTTTTAACCCAGTGCCTTTTCCTCAATCGTCTCCCACAGCTGTGGCTTTCAAAAACGCCAAACAGTTTGACCAAGCCAAGGAGGCATATCTAAAAGAGGCAGAGTACCACACGGAAAACAAAGCGTATCCTTTTTTGTAGCAGTCAACACAGCTGTGAGAGCTCATGGACAACTTTGACATTAATAGCAGCACAGAAGTTGCACTTAATGAGCGGATAGGTCACTGTTGCTGATAAGTGACCTTGTAATTCTTCCCTCGATATCATGTGCATTTGTACTGTACTTCAAAGACTTTGGGTGCACTCTTAAATTGATCCCTACTTCCAGTTTGTAGCTGGTCGGAAAAGGTGTTTTAATACATGGCGAGCGATTTTTATGTTGCACAATGATACACATTTACAAAGATAATGTAAACATCTTTTAAGTCACTTTGGAAAATTAAAAATCTCTGACAGACAACAAGTGCATGCCAGTTCTTGTTGATCTGTGTGCTGTGCAGATCTTACTAATGTCTCACAGCAAAGTGTTGACACACTTAGATGATTAACACCAGGTCATTCTGTTTATGTCTGTTCTCAAATTATTATTATTAGCCCTTGACCAATATCCTCAGGCTTTTCCATGCTGCCAAGTAAGTCACTACAAAAGCTTTTAAAACATTTAAAACAATATTAAATGCCAATTATTCTGGTGTGTAACTTTGTCATTTCCTACCCAGAGCCTTTGAACAGGCAGGCATGATGCTAAAGGTATGCGTTATTTTGTGTGTACACCGTGATTGCCTCAATGTTGTCCTATTGACCCTACAATTAAAAGAAAAAAAAAACACCCTCCAACTGTATTTTTATTGCAAAGTCAGTGCTGCCTTTTCTTAAATTTTAGCCGCGGCCTACCTTCCTCTAAAACACTGCCACTAAATGTCTTAAGTGCTCTATTTGGTGTTTCATAGGAGTTGAAGCGAATGCCAGAGGCCATTCAGCTCATTGAGAAAGCCAGCATCATGTATGTGGAGAACGGGACATCTGGCACTGCAGGCATCGCGCTAGACAGAGCGGGCAAGTGAGTACAGGCTGTGATCTCGCTGCTAGTTGGGCGCTGCTGGCACAAATTAGTGCTAACTGAAGTTAGCATTGGAGCTACAGTCTGTCGTACAGTACCCAAAACATGCTCAGCTGGTCCTGAGTGTTCCTTATTAATGTATGTATGTAGAGAGCAAAGAGTTTGCTAATGCTGCCAGGCCATGCTGCCCATGCAGTTTGTAAACTTGCTTGTGAACCATCGTTTGTGCAGGTTGATGGAGCCAATGGATCTGGAGAAGGCTGTAGATCTTTATCAGAAGGCTGCATCAGTGTTTGAGGTACACAATGCATAAACACGCAGAAAAAAACAGTGTGATTGTGAATTACTGTACAGTAAAGTCCGACAACTGGGTACTTTTTAACATACTGTGTGTGTGTGTGTGTGCGTGCGTGTGTGTGTGTGTGCGTGCGTGTGTGCATGCGTGTGTGCGGGTGTGCGTGTGTGCACATGTGTGTGTGTGCTTATGTTGGTGTGTGTTTATGTTTGTGTGTATTTTCATGCATTGTCTGTGTGTGGTAAGAATGAAGACAGATTGAGACAGGCTGCAGAGCTTCTGGGCAAGGCCTCAAGGCTGTTGGTCCGACTGCGCAGGTAAGCTCCACCCTGAAGAGATGCATTATGGGTAACGACCATAGACCGATAGGAAAGAACAGCTCAAAACTGTGGCATCATTAATCTTTAGATCAAAATTCAGAACAAAGTCATTGAATTTGAGATTGTCAGTGCATCTTGGTATTCTGTGCAAAGCACGTGTATATACACATACAAGTACGTAGCTGTCTTTTTTTCCCCTTTGTGTAGGCTTGATGATGCAGCTGTGTCCCTTCAGAAAGAGAAGAACATGTATAAAGAGATAGAAAATTACCCTACATGTTTCAAGGTATTGATTTTGGTTGCAATCTGAGATGGCCAACACTGATTCAGCTTGCATTTTTAGCTCATCATGTATCTCCCTTAATGCTCCTATTTTACAATCAGACCTTTAATTTCACATTACATAATGCGATTCATTGTGTGATGCAACCAGTGTTCTCTGTCTTTGTACATCTCCTGTATCTTTTGTTCTTTTTTTCCCAGAAAACTATTGCGCAAGTGCTGGTTCATCTTCACAGAGGTGACTTTGTAGCTGCCGATAAGTGTGTCAGAGAAAGCTACAGGTACGCCTGTCTGGCATAAAGCACTTTCATTTCCACTAATTTCACATCCGTTTATTTACTTACTGTATTTTACCTCTAAACTCTAAAGGCTGTTCTACTGAAAAAGCTTTTTGTAGGAGACATGTCTCACATCCCCCCCCCCCCCCCCCCCATTTTGTCATGGCCCTGCTGTAGTCTCCCAGGGTTCAGTGGCAGTGAGGACTGTGTATCCATGGAGACGCTTCTGCAGGGATATGACGAGCAGGACGAAGACCAGGTTTATCGCGTGTGCAACAGCCCTTTGCTCAAGTACATGGACAACGACGTGAGTACATTCACACTTACAGTCATCGTATTTTGCAGACACTTTTCTACAACACCATAAACACAAAAAAATACTTGTCTCAACTAAAAACATTTTAAGAATGATTGCATAGATATGTATGTCGGTAGTCTAGAGGGCTTTCGGCACTACAAGGATACAAGGATACTAGGATGGTTTATTGTCACATGCATAGACATACTGGGTAGAGTAGGACATGCAGTGAAATTGGTGATTGTTTGTCTAAAACTGTCCATGGGGAGGGGAGAGTAAAGTGCGTAGAATGTAGTTTGAGGAACTAGCAGGAGGAGTTGCTCCAAGGCCAATGACGTGAGATCACAATATTGAGACAACAGTACAATATTACTCTACTAAAATTCCTAATTTTTCACAGGTATTGTGTCTCATTTCCTGTATATTAGCATCTTCATTCTTAGGGCTCTCGGAAGCCTGTTGGGTGCTGTGAAACAGTTTTGGACTTCGATGTTCTCTGCTGTAACACAACAGAAGACTGTGGTCTTGCTTCATACAGTGGACTTTAGAAGCAATGTCTTCAGAATAGAGATTTGAAATCATAAAATGAAATGAAAATATATTTTACAAAAATAATCCAATCTCCCATCTGTAGTTATGTCTGTGAATTGGTATTATACAAGAAGCAGCAAGATTAAATACGATTAATTTATTTTTGCTGGAAATTGTCATCTGCAAATATATAAAGAAAGGTAGTGGGAGTATGATGATTAACTGGCCACCTGATATGGTCATTGATATTGGCATTCCTCTTATGACTTATGATGATTTCAGATATACCCCATTCTTCTCTATTGGGGTTAATGTTGGGTACTGCAGAGCTACTCAGAGTTGGGGGTAAAATGAAAAACAAAATAAATAAGAACATAGTCAGGGTCACAAAGGCCATGCACATACACAGAAGCAGACATTCTAAGGGAAAGCCTCCTTATAAGGGATTTTTAAATACCATACTGGTTTTAGATAAAAAAAAACAACATGGAATACCTCAAGAACCATTTATTCAGAGCAGGTAAGGTATGTTTCTTAAAATAGTAAGCTTCTCAACTAATATGTAATTCAAAACATTAGGTTGCAAGCAGATATTCTATTCTATTCAGTCGGGCAAGATGGGACCCCGTTTCTGCACAGATAGTTAACACAGATGGAACCATGAAAGTGTCAGTGGGCTGGGATGCAGTTCCTTCTCTCAAGCATCCCTTGCAGTAAGCGGGCGTTGTGTGTCGTTGCAGTATGCCAAGCTGGCCATCAGTCTGAAGGTGCCTGGAGGAGGGGGGGGCAAGAAGAAGCCTGCTGCCGCACCACAGGGGGGAGCTGGAGGGCCTTCTCCCGCCGCAGCGGAGGATGACGACTATGAAGAAGGGGGGCTGTGTTAGCTCTTGGATGCAACAAGTGTGTGTGTGTGTGTGTGCGTGTGTGTGTGCGCGCGTGTGTGTCTGTGCGTGTGCGTGTGTGTGTGTGCGTGTGTGTACGGGTTTGTGTACATATATTTTTTTTATCCTGTTGTTCCACACAAGCTACAGAAGCATCACCCTTCCCCGCTTTCCATCCCATGTAACTTGGTGGGAGCACATGTTTAAGAGAGACTATGGTGTGTGTTAATTCCTATAGAGTATTTAAGAGTCAAAGGTAATTTATTGTTTTGCTCAAATTGGTGTATTTAGTGTGTATGTTGTATGTTTGCGTGAATGTAAGTTTGTATGAGTATGTGTGTAACTTATTTGTGTAAGTATTCAGTCATGTGTTTATCAATATATTTATTTTTGATGGAGGGTTTCTGTTGAAATCAGAGGAAAAAGTGCAATCAGTCTTATGTTGTGCTGTATCAGAATTGTACACTGTTATTTAACGAATGGTATCTGTATTTGGATGTATTTAAAGTCATTTATTTTTACCTAAATATTTAAGAAAATGTACGTGCAGTGTTATTCCAAATATAGTTTAGAATAATATTCCGCTGCACTGTACAGTGTCAGTAACTACTAGATGTACATCCACAAATATAATAACACAACATTGCTAAGGCCTGCCACTTGTATTTCCTGCCCAAATATTTAGTAAGCATACCACATGGTTGTGTAGGGCATGGGGGAGAAGCAGCACAGGTACCAGCACAGCAGAGCGATAGACCTGTACACAGGTGACATTTGTGTACCTCAGGAAATCTCTGTGTCCTGCATCTTGGTCTCCACCTAGTGGCTGAGAAGTCGTGTCAGTACCAGATGTGTGCCCTTGCATAAACCTAGTCTAGTAGGTCTCCTTTGGTGATTGTTAAGCAGTGAAGAGGAGACTGGAGAGGGCTAGATGCTAACCGAAATGTCATTTGTCAGTGTCCTGTCGCCACTGAATATATTGTGCTTCAAGACATTAGGAGACAGCAATGACACTAGGTTTGGCAGAAACCGCTTTGTTATTTAATCAGAATAGCCGACCTTACGAAGTATTTTTGCCGTAGTCACTGAGGATGACACATTTCACTGTTTGTGCTGAAAGCTGGTCTTGTTCCTCCATGTTGTTAAAGTGGTAATAATTGACTATATTATTATGCAACATGACCCATAAGGGACCAACATTGTCACAACGAGCTCCGACTCACTAACCTCTCTGCATGCCGCCCCTCTCCTCTGTATATAGTGTGCTTTCTCAGTATAATGTAATTATCTGTTGGAGTGAGCAGCTTGTGGCTGGCTGGGCGTGTGAGTGTGTGTGTGTGTGTGTGTGTGTATCAGAAGGTCCAGCGGTGGTCCTGCTGTGCAGATTTATTTTTAATGTGGTCCAGGGTCCTGGCTCTTCCAGTCCTCATCATTAATGTATGTGTGTTCTGCTCTGGAGATGCAGCCTTGTGTCTCTCTGGGCTTTGATGTTACGGTGCATTAGTCAGAGTGCTACCTGACCAGCAGCTGGTCAAACGAACAAGTGACTATTTGACCACACAAGTACAAAAGTAACCTTGCGTGCCATGAGCTGTAAACGTACAGAGGATATTGTGGAAATTCCTGTGTATGTTCCTGTGGAACATGCTTTGAATTTGTGACGAATGATGTGACTATAGGGAAAAGGTGGGGCTGTGTAATAGGCCTAATGATAAACATTTAACACTTGTAACTTAAAGCCTAAAAAGCAGCATTACAGCTGATCAAATATCACCTTCTTTGATAAGCAGCTGGTCAAATAGTGTTTTGGATATGGCAGTTGCTAACACGTGTGAAAATAAAATGTAAAACTCAAATTTGTCTCAGTTTCTTTTTTGGCAGATGGGGGATTTCTAGTTCTAGAATCTAGAATGTTACAAACAGCAATGGAGGTCCTCTAGAATGGAGAGGTAACACATTACCACGCACCTGCTGATAAACCACATGAAAACAAACCATACAAAAATGACTGTTTTTATTTGTAGGTGTTGCTCCTGGGTTACAACATGCAGCTGACCAAACATCTGTAGGAATGAACAATGAATTCAAAAAGGTTTGATGAGAGAAAACACAAAATTCAAATGAGTGATAACATGCAGTGTTACAGCTAATACAGGGACATGAGTTCAACCTTACTCCATACGCTTTAATAATTCTATGGCCCTCTACACAGGATTCGCAATGTGATAAGAGGCCTCAAGTCAAAAATCATGTTCTCATGCTTATACTAATGCATATTTGATGTGATTTTTGGAACGGGATTTTTACCTTTTCTATCCTGATATTAACTACTCTTAATATTTGGGTGGTTATAAGTGGGAGTACACGCATCGTTAAGTCAATTTTGGAAACAAAACCGTGACCACTAAGTTGCGCTCTGGCTCTCAGCGGATAGATGTTCCAGCATATTCCGCCTCCGTCTCTCTCGCTCTCTCTCTTTCTCAAGTTGCTTGAAATCCAGCCGTCTCCTGTGCAATGAACAAAGTACATCCTTCCCCACGGTGCCGTCACTGCTGCTCATGTGCTCCTCCCATGTCTTCCTCACCCTTTTACTGTCCATGGATTTCAATAATCCCAAATATGATATATTTACATGAGCAGACACAAATGTACCCTCATTTTTACCACACCAAATATGTAACTCTACAGTCCATCTTTGGTAATTACAATTTCGTCACATTTGACGTTTCTACATCAAGCTCATTATACCCAGTCAGTCACACACACACAACACCAGTACCTGTAACAGAAGGGTGCACATACAGACACGTAGCAGTTTGTGTTTCATGGGACTGAGGACACAAGGAAAGCTATTTCTAGACATGTTTACATTCACATGTAGTATCATATGGAAATGATATGTGACATTATGTAGTAAATAGTGTTTTTCTTCCTGAGAAATAGTGTAAGTAATTACTGCGTTGTCAAGTTTTTTTTCAGTCGTACAAACAAAATAAGGCAAGATCATATATATATATATGTTTTTTTTTCTATTGTATCACTTAAGAGTTCATCCTTGTAGCCACACTGACTGTTGTAGTGTTCATGTTCCAGAATTCAGAGCCAGCCAATCGGAGAATAAATAATCTTTGGAAAAGTGTGTCTTTATTCATCCATGCTGGCCTGACATGCCACCACAACTTTACAAACGATGATCCAGGCCTGTCCGAGCACACGTCAGGTGGTCAGCGAGACTGACCTGTGACCTGACATGGGAGGGCGGGTCACACTCTGGTCCTCACGTTGATCTCCAATCCTGGAGGAAGCCCTTCAAACGCCCAGCAGCTGGAGGAAATGATGTGACCCCCCTCCACCCCCCACCTCCATGTTGGGACAAAGCTGTGTACTGTAAACACAACATTTTTTTTTTTTTGTGGCACAAACCAAGGAGGAATCTGTACCCTTGCCAGCACTTCACACCACTACTGCCGATACACTGCCAACCCAGCTTTTTCCACCTTGAGTTTGTTTATGTGCTTGCTGTAATGATCGTTTTTAAAAAAGAAAGAAATGGCCCCTGCACTGAGCCCTGTTGCACTACCAGGCCTTTACTGAGTCTTCTCCCTTGTCCACTTGATCATAGTCTCTGGGGAGCGGTAGAGGAATATCAGCTTGGAGTAGAGGTCTTCCTCCAGGTCCAGCTCCCCTGTCTCGCGCACCAGGAAGATGTCTGTGCACAGCTTGAGAATACGGTCCACGTTGGGCAGCTCCTCGAACATGATGCTGTGATGAATGCCGCTGAAGAACTCGCGCACAAACTTCCCAATGACGAGCACCACGGAGGCGTACAAGCCCATGATCCTGCGCAGAGGGGTGGGTACAGAAGCATCACAGTTTTGAATTAAAAAAATAATCGGAATTATCTCACTAGAACAACTGAACTAAAAATAAATATATCTTAAATGAATGCATTTCGCTTTAACTCAACTTCACTCACTCAAAGGTAAAAAGTGCTATGCATCGATTTAAAGGTAACTCACTCACTTCAATTTCACTACCCTCACGCATCAATGTACTGTTGGAAAGAGTGGCTAACATATAAAAAAAGTACAGGTCAAAGTTCATGCAACAGATATGTGCCTTACCCATATCCAGCCAGAAAGCCCACACTGGGTGGGCTGACCTGGTCACTAAACACATACAGCTCCAGTCCTTCTTTCTTCTTGTCTTTACTGATCCTGCCTGTCTCCTGGTTGATGACCCACCACTCTTGGGTCAGTTCTGTGTTATTTGGTGCTTTTGTTTGGTTTGATTTTGCACTTGAATCAGGCCTTCTCAAGTTCACTGTTATGTCCATGTATTTCTCACCTGGGCAGGGCAGTGGATGCACACAGAAGCAGAGAGAACAGTTACACAGGGATATGATGACAAACAAGAAAGACAAAAACCAAAGGGAGAACAGAAAAAAAATGTAATGATGGCCTTCTGATGACATCACTGTTGGTTGCCCCTTCACCCCTTCTGAAGCACCTTGCAGCACAAGTGTGCGTGTGTGTATATATATACATAAAAGGACTGTAACTGTATTGTTTGGTGAAGTAATCCGGATTTCATTGTTATAAACGAAGAATATCACTTTTCCTTCATGTCCAGCTAAGTTATATCAAGCTTTCTGGGGAAAACCATGGGGATCTATGGCCAGATCCTTAAAACAGACATATATTATATTATATTCATGATATATTACATACAGTACATTACAAATTATTCATTACATCTTATGTATGAGAGTATGGTAATACATTAGATGAAATGTAAATAAAAAAGGCACTGTAAGCATTGAAGTACACAAACACAAAACAACAAATATAACGTCACCATGTAAATGCAAATATGGATGGACAGTGTTATACTGACATACGTACACATGTGCAGACTTACCCTGATAAAACTGTTCAATGGGTCTGGCATTTGAATCACTTGGAGCTCTTAGAAACTGAGGGAAAATATGTGGGATTTTCCTAGAGACAACAAAATAAAACCCATACATCTTATTCACATACATTAGCAATTTTCTTTAGCAGGACATTGAAAAACACCCAATACTGTACTCTTTGTTATTGACAGTCACTGACAAACCATTGGTCTTTACACACAGTGAGAACTTTCATAAAGGCCTTCTGGTTTTAATCTTTTGACAGGAGGAGAGTATTGCTTTAATGACCAAAAAGACCATAGTGGGTGACCTGTCCAGTGACAAGACTTCAGACTGAGGCTAAATACAGAGAAACAATATAAGAAAGAGACTACGTGTTTCAGATCATCAAAGCATATTAATCTATTTTAGTTTACACCAAAATGTGAAAATTGTGAGCACTAAAAAACAGACAAACAAGGTCCCACTTTAGGCAATCCCATAAATGAAAGAGTCAATGGTAAATATAAATGTCTCTTTCGAAACATAGAGTAGTAGTTAAAAAAAACCAAACAAACTAGCCAACATCAGTCACCGTATACTTACACTGATTGTGTCCTTGTGCCGTTGAGCAGTTCCACCAGCCCAGTCCTGGTGTCGTTCTCCAGGTTTTTCACTAACTTGCCACTGGCTATCTCAGCCTTGGCCCCCAATGTAAGGTTCCTGGGTGGAAATTCAACCAAATCCTGAGTCAATCCCACCATCGTAGCACTCCCTTACATCTTAATGTATTTATATAGCAGAAGACTGTTTAGGACAACACAAACCCAGAATGCAGTGCGTTCTCTAATCATTTCCTCCTATCAAAAATCCATAAAACCAGTTCTGAAAACTGGAGTACAGACATAGTATACAGGATGCTGGTCACTTATTGTGTGTTTGCTAGGGGCTCACCTTTGCACAGACCAGTCGATGGTGATGGTGAAATCTTCCTCGTGAAGAACATGTATTAGGTTCTTCCTGCTCGGAGGACTGATTGTCCACAGGGAATTTGAGCTACCCTCCAGCTGGGCTATAGTGAGGTCTTCGTGAATGTAGGTCTCCAGAAACTGCATGATATCCTGACGGACAGAAAAAAGCAAATACACCTGAGACAGGTGCCTACACAGACAGACCTGAGACAGGTGCCTACACAAATGCACCTGCTCTGTAGGTTAGCACAACTGATAACAGTGATATCAATGATGAAAGTGAACCTTAACATTGGTAACTACAATTTTCTGGTAAGTCTTAATGCAGCTTAATGCAACCTCTATGTCAATACAACGGATTCAATAAAGGCAACTATTATATGAATTAAGATTTTTTAAAAAAAAAGGTGTCTCCTTACTGAGTCCGTCCCATATTCGCGCAGGAATCTATTATATTCAGGCCAAGTCACATTCTTCAGATGATTCTGCTGGGCGCTCATAGTAAATATATGCTGCGGAATACAAGCACACACAACAGACAGACAATGAGGGGGTTAAATTAAAAGAGTGTAACAAAGAAGACCTGCATAAAATACCTAGTCTTACAATGACCAGAAACATGTCACAAAATTATGCGAAAGCACTGATGACGTAAGCTAATTTCTGATCTCATGAGTAGCGAGAGATTTCTGAATGAAATGTGTAACAGGCAGGCAGTTAAAACGCTTTTTGGTGCTCATGTGCTGTGCAGTTTGATATATATTTACATACTTGTTAATCATACCATTCTGACATTAGCCATAATTTGTACCATCTGTTTCTCATATCCTCCATTTTAGAAAAGTATATATCTTCCACTTTGTTATCTTAATGCTTTTATACTTTTAATAAAGAAAGGTGTAACATGTGTAACAGGCACAAGGTTTACATGCAACTTGACAGTCTGCTACGTTGAAACCTTAGAATGAAAACCTTCATTTAAATAATCAGTGCATAAATAATGATATAATTACGAGAATTACATTACATTACACTTAGCAGACTTTATAATTCACTAATTTGCCATTGGCACTTGTGATTATGAATACATGAGAAATATAAAGTGGTCTGCTACTGTACGTTGAAACCTTAGAAGAAAAACCTTCATAGATTTAAATAATCAGTGCATAAATAATGATATAATTATGACAATTACAAATACATGACAAACACAAAGGGGCATCTGTTTGACATGCATTGCATACCTCAAATCCTCCCAGCTGCAGGCTGACGGACACGTCCAGTGGCTTGTTGACCACTCCAGCCATAGACTTGACCAGGGACATGAAGAGCAGCGGGAACCAGACGATGCAGATGAGCAACATGACGATCATGCCCCCCATGCCGTACTTCACCACCTTCTTCTTCTTCTGGCCCCGCGGCTGGGGGTAGCGCTGCAGAGGAGGGGATGGGAATGGGGGAGAGAGGTTATATGTTGGGCTATTCTTGTGGTTATGCTTTGATTCTACCCATCACAGGATAGATGCCATGTTGGTACACACACGCACACAGACACAGACACAGACACAGCCACAGAGACAGACACATACACACACACATAAACATACACACACATACTGTACACACACACACACACACAGTACATGATCATATAAGGACACACACTTATGCAGACAACTCAACAAATTAACATAGCTATAGATAAGACCACACAGAAACACATACAAAAAAGCTAGTAATAGTGCAATCATGCTAAACTGTGGATGCAGCTATGTGAGTATGACACCTTCTCAGACTCCCTCCAGCACTTGAGCACAAAGATGTGGGCATAGATGTCCTCCACACAGATCCAGCTGGACAGGCTGAGGGTGGTGTCGGTCCACACCCAGTCCATCACAGCACGCAACTCCGTCAGGAATGGAATCAACCGGAATCTGGGAAGGAGAGTGTCATTAGTTGTAGGGAGGGTGGTTGAATGCATAGAGTACAAAGGAAAAGATATTGTTGGTAAAGGGGTTGTCTGTTGTTTTCAGGAGCATTAATGGTAATAATAATAACAGCAGCTTAATAAAAAAGGCAGATTCATTCGCCCAGTTTACAAATATACAATATTAATCTGAAGCTATTTTAGTTTTGTGGTCACTTAGCACACAGCCGACATGTCGAGGAAGACATGAGTATATTGTTAATTGAGTAGAAAATTGGTCTGGCGTCTAGTTCAGGCAAATTACTCCTCTTCCTGTGACCACTATGCCATCAGACATGCACCAGACAAGCCACACGAACTCACCCTTGGAAGAGGAACAGATTCACGTAGTTGTAGCTCTTGGTGAGGAAGTTGCCCAGCACTCGAGTGGGGTAGCCACAGCGGATCTGATAGGCTGACAGGCCAAAGTAGATGCACTTCACAAAGTACCATATCTGAGCCACCCGATTATCACTGAAACGCCTGGGGGAAAAGACGATGACGAGACGATGATCATTAAAACAAGCATTGCTGCAACGGTGCATATATTGTGCTCTGTCACAACTGCACACAGTGCTGGTCATATTATCACATGCATTCACAACAATGTTTACACCCAAATAGAATAATCAATGGAACTTTGGTCATATACATGTGTATCTTGAGCAGGTGAAGAAAGGACAACTTAAGCAAAGGACGTTCACCAGCTGTAGTCAGTGACAATGCTGCATAATGCAGCTACTGTACACTGGGTCATGTGGCTGGGATGGGTCAGCCAACTGGGGTTGCCGAAAGAAATACCTTTCTGTCACTCCAGGAAGAATGAAAAACATCCAGAAATGGATCCCGAACACCAGGATGACCTGGAATATCACTTTGCCCATCACAGTCTTCTTCAGGTACAAGGCCCGATCCACCACCATGGTGCCAAACTGGATCAGGACCATGACCAGGAAAGCACCGGGAACCTGATCCTCTGACAGGGAGGAGGCAATGTCTGCCCCACCGGTGTGTTTCTGTGAAAGGTACGAGACACTAGGGTAAGGAACATGGTGAGCACAGAAAAATGAAATATACATTTTCACTTCCTGGTGGGCAGATACTTTCTGTGAACTTTAAAACTATTATGTCTACCAAATGCATACATGGCATGCAGGCTCATAGCATAGCTTAAGTTCAAAGTCAACGCTTTCTGTCCTCTCAAGGGGTGACATAGTCCTCCCTCTTTTGTCTGATTGGTTTTCCTGACTAATTTCTTTGACAATCTAAGTTTTGGGACAGTTCCTGAAAGAAATAATTTATTGAAATACAATATAGAGCAGCGTCTCTACAGCTGTGCTAGCCTGGCTTCTATAGAATACATACATCTTTTGAAACTACGTAAACAAGCTCTGGTTAAGGTTAGGTCTTAGGTTAGGGTCTTGAGTAGACATGGAATAGAGGACAAACAGAAAAGCATGCAAGCTGAAAATAAAATTGTAAATTTGTAATAAAAAAACAAGTCAAGTTTTTAAACCCCATACTCCAAAAGCCGTGAAGCCGAACACAATAATGATGAAGTCCACAGTATCTGCCAGGAACATCAGCACGTAAACGTCCGTCACAGCACTGTACTCTGGGTGGATGAGGTTGTAGAAAAACTGACGAATGGGCGTGTAGATCTCCATAGCTCTAGAGAAAGAATGAAAGTAAAGAGTAAAACTTTTATTCTCGCCAGTAAAATGTCACCAAAACCAATTTAATGTTTATTTGTTTTTACATGTTATGACATAATTCCAAAAACCTCAAAGACTTAAAAAGTATCATGTGCCATGTGAAAGGGACGTTCACACCAAGAACTTACAATGTCTTTCCATTATTAATCTATTTAATGCATAAATACTCTTGGAGCATTCATAAGCAGCTGTGGCCTAATGGTTGGGAAAATTGGGCTTGGAATCAAAGTGTTGCACGTTCAAATCCTGTACCAGTGGAAGAAGTGGATGTGGATGAGTACTGTACTTTGCCCAATTTTTGTAACGAAAATTGGTACAGATGGTCTTCAGACTATTCCTTACAAAGTTTGCTAATATGGTGTTTAGTCAAAATTAAAACCGGAAGCAAAGACTCATACTTTATATCATATTTTAGGAATGCTTTGACACATTAATTATAAACTTGGTACATGGACCTGTGACACCAAACCTAAAGGGGGCACAACAAATAGAATGACCTTTGTAGCCTTGGAGGGCACCCTAATTTGTGAAAATAATGTATACATCAGCCACACTTTCATGTCCCATTGCTGTGTCTTCCATCCAGACAAAAATATGGGCAGCTGTGGCCTAATGATTAGGAATTTGGTCTTGGGATCAGAAGGTTGCAGGTTTGAATGCTGTACCAGTGGGAACAGTGTGGGTGGTGGAGTGAGTAATTATCATCTCCTACTGCCTGAAGTGTCTTTGGAGCAAAGCATCTAACCACAGATTGCTCCAGGGGGACTGGAGCTCTGGGCAAGAGCGTCAACTAAATGTAATGTGAAATCTCGGCAATGCTTCCACATATCCAGATGGAAGCATACCACTGGCTTTTGTGTGTGTGTGTGTATGTGTGTGTGTGTGTGTGTGTGTGTGTGTGTGTGTGTGTGTGTGTGCGCGTGTTTGTTTTAGTTTAAACTGCACATTGGTAAAGCATAATTTCAATCCTCTGTGTAAGGCTTGTTACATAGTGAATTGACAATAAAGTACCCT
Source organism: Setipinna tenuifilis (assembly GCA_030347295.1). Classification (NCBI taxonomy): domain Eukaryota; kingdom Metazoa; phylum Chordata; class Actinopteri; order Clupeiformes; family Engraulidae; genus Setipinna; species Setipinna tenuifilis. Next base: position 34,203,946 of record CM059265.1, read on the forward strand.
TTGACTTTGACATCAAAACCAAATTTGATATTTGGGCTTAATTTCCTTTGGGAGAAATAAAGTACTCCACTACTATGACCCCCTTCTATGTAATTGGTGCGCATGATCTGTAGGGGCACAGACTTTGCTGTTAGACACCCACATCGCTGCTTACAGCTATATGTGCACCTCCAAACATTAACCAGAATAATGTGTGATATTTTTGTGTGCTAAGGGGCCAGGGACGTCACCTCTGCTCTGCCTTGCTTGATGTAAGTATGTGGACTTGACTCACCTCTTCATAAAGACGACCTTGGCTTTAATGAGTTGCTCCCTGATTTTCTCTACGATCAGCTCCTTGCGGTTCTTCATATGGACCTCAGCCTCGCTCTCATCCTTCTTGCTGCTGAGGCGCGTGCTGGTGCTGCCTACAAGACAACAATCAACGGCAGGGATAATAATAAACCACATAATACACCATACCTTGGATAGAATACCCAAGTAGTACATCACAACTCAGGTAATACACCAGATAATAATCCATACCCAGTATAGTATACCACACATGGGATGGTATCCCATTATCTGGAAGGGATAATAATAAACCACATAATACGCCATACCTTGGATAGAATACCCAAGTATTCACAACTCGGGTAATACACCATATATTAATCCATACCCAGTGTAGTATACCACATAATATACCACACCTGGGATGGTATCCCATTATCTGCGTTAGTACACAACATCATTAACCACAGGTTCAATATCGCATAGTACACCAAATTCTTGTTTTGTCCTATGAATTCCTCTAAGCACATGGTGTATTTAGTGTTGGTGGTGGAAACAAATCATTTCATCACTTTAACTGTGCCCCTACGCCACCCCAATATCTAAATGTCAGAATAGGATGCTGACAAGCTTTTACGATCACCTTGCCCATGGAATTGATATATTTGGCAGATCATGACTTCTGCCCCTTGACCCTGACCCCTGAGGCGGTCCTCACCTCTTTTGGAGCGCAGAGACGAGTGTCTGGAGAGGTGCGAGGTGGCGCTGGAGCTCTTCCTCCTTCTCTGGTAGGTGCGCTGCTCAGGTGTGCGCACCTGTACCTGCACCTGGGAGTCCACAGACGTCCCAAAGTTTATGGACTTCAGGGAGCCGGCGGAGCTCTTCCGCTCCTTCTGGGAGTGGACGGAGGAGGCCTTTTCCTCGTCCTCGGATTCGTCGCGATGAAGAGCGGTGTCCTTCGGTGGAGTTGGTTTGGGGTCGTCCTCATCCCATAGCCCGTGACACTGAGGACATCACAGGTACAACAGAAAAAAAATGTATGAATGACTGTGTGCAGACACTGTGTGTGTGTGGTTCTTGGCAGTGTGTGTGTGTGTACACTGTACTGTATCTGTCTTGTCTCTATTGTGTTTTAACAGCTGCATGTATCACCAATTGGTCCCAGTAAAATGGTGTTTCATCTCACTATGTACTGTGTGTATGGCTAAAAAACAACAATGACAACCTATTTGACTTGACTTGACTTTACTAATGTTTACTTATGTATTAGCACTACTGGGCAACCTGGCTTCAGAAGCTACAGTGCAGTGCCACGCCACACATTCCAGATCACCTGGTTCTACCAATGCAGTGCAGACAGGTGATTCCTCTAATTAACTCCTCTATCAAGCTAAAAACATGTGCTAATTTAAACCAGCTGATTTAGTGAATGGCTGGAGCAAACTATAGCTTCTGAAGCAGTGTTGCCCATCACTGAGTTTTTTTAAGTATATTTTTTGGGATTTCTTTTTTGTCTTGATTGTGACAAAACAGTGAAGAGCAGGACAGGATGTGAGTGGGAGAGAGATGGGGCAGGGTTAGGAAATGACCCCTAGGCCAGATTCAAACCTGGGTCCCCATGGGCACTTGCCCATTCATGGTACAGGTGCTCTATGCACTGCGCCACAGCAGCAGACACAATCCCATATGGAGGAAAGAATGCTCACAGTTTAACTTATGTGCTAATTTAAATCAGCTGATTTAATGAATTGCTGGAGCAAACTTCTGAAGCAGCGTTGCCCATCACTGAGTTTCAGAGGGGCTACCTTCAGGATGGAGCGGTGGAAGAAGAGCACCAGCAGTTGCACGAGGTCATAGTGCACATAGCCCTCCTTCTTCTCCGTGCCGATGATGTTGGGCGGATGGTAGGGCTTATTCTTATTCATCGCCTGGTTTTTGTTGAAGGGAAAGAAGCCAAACTGGAAGAAGTACTTGACTACAATGGTCGCCTGTGAAGCAAAAGAAACCCAAGAGAGATGAGAGGTGAAATAAGAACAGCAACGGCTAATGCATGTACACAACTAATGTTTACTGCAAGTATTTTGTTGGCAGAGAGCAAAAGAAACTTGTGTGTGTGCTAGTGATGAGAGGGAAGGACTGAGGTCAAAGTAATAATAATAATGCATATATAAAACATCAATATGTACTAAATGATCTTCAGATTTGCATGAGAGCAGCAGTACAGTAAATGACCCATGCTTGCTTTGAAAGGTGCAAGGTTGGAGTTTTTAATGCACGGTGCAATTTTACGAGAGCAGGCAAGATTGGGACTGATTAATTCTGGCTAAATGTCCATCTGACATTGACATTGTGTGTGTGTACGTACCGATAAAGCATGAAAAAACCTTGCAAAATACCTTGCCAAGACTACCCAATAACACAGATTATTGGTAAATTCTGGCTAAATGTCCACCTGACATTGACAATGTGTGTGTGTACGTACCGATAAAGCATGAAAAAACCTTGCAAAATACCTTGCCAAGACTACCCAATAACACAGGTTATTGGTAAATTCTGGCTAAATGTCCACCTGACATTGACAATGTGTGTGTGTGTGTACGTACCGATAAAGCATGAAAAAACCTTGCAAAATACCTTGCCAAGACCACCAATAACACAGGTTATTGGTAAATTCTGGCTAAATGTCCACCTGACATTGACAATGTGTGTGTGTGTGTGCATACCGATAAAGCATGAAAAAACCTTGCAAAATACCTTGCCAAGACCACCAATAACACAGGTTATTGGTAAATTCTGGCTAAATGTCCACCTGACATTGACAATGTGTGTGTGTGTACGTACCGATAAAGCATGAAAAAACCTTGCAAAATACCTTGCCAAGACTACCCAATAACACAGGTTATTGGTAAATTCTGGCTAAATGTCCATCTTGAAAATGTGTGTACGTACCGATAAAGCATGAAAAAACCTTGCAAAATATCTTGCCAAGACTACCAATAACACAAGCTTGCTTGTGTCATAATGAGTATGTAATACAAATGGAAACTCCTCTGTCTGTGCTGTGGAGGTTTTTCTAGCATTTCTGTGGGGAATTCTGACCTACTACCCAGTGCATGGCCTGGTTTGCTAGTGGAAACAGAAAAGTATGTTTGCCTGTCCTTCACATGGCAATTGAAGTTTAAAGCATACCTAATGTGTTACAGAGTGTTGCTTTGAGTGTTTTTTAGACAGACTGGAAAGACGACAGTACCATAAGAACAACAGTGACATCTATCTCAAAAATCAACAAGTCAGCTCATTCAGTGTTTCTCAAAAGTTCACTTAAAAAAAGCCTCAAGGACCACTGTGGCCCATGTAGGCTAACAGGACTATGTAAATACATGAATTGATGCAGCGTCAGAGCCCTAACTAGAGAATGGCATGAAGATGATATACATGTCATTTAAACCCACTGTGCATAGCATAGGAAGCTTAAGAAACATGAAAAAAATAATACTTTAACACAGCTGATCGTACATCGCTTGGTGTTTCTTTCTGAACCACCAGTGGGTACACTGTTCTACTGTAATTAACGCCACCAGGTGCACTGATCTACTGTAATTAACGTCACCAGGTATATACCTCGGTGTATATGATGGCGGTCATCCAGAAGCGCTTGCTGGGGCGGGGCACGGACAGCATGGCCCAGAGGAAGATGAGGATGGGCAGCACCAGCGTGGCTATGTAGGCGGAGATCATGTGGTTGAGGATCATGACCAGGTAGCAGACCATCTCCGAGTGGGCCACCAGCATGTTGTAGAGGGCGTAGCACAGCTGGAGCAGCTGGGGCTGGCCCTTGTAGAACCGGTCCGAGTTCTCCAGCTCCTCGTCGTAGAACATTCTGGAAAAGAGGGAAAGAAAATACAGAGCGGGGGCGGGGGTGGGGGGTGGTGGAGGCAGTGCAAGGGTGGGATACACAGATTTGTGGCCAGATTTTCTGAATGTAATGTAAATATATGTAAATTAATAGCAAAATAAAGTATTAAGTCTAAAATATTTATGATTATTCTCCATAAGAGTATCTCTGTAGAGGGGTCTCTGCCATAAGAAAATTAATACTGCATTAACACTACTGGGCTCTAATGTATATAACCAAAACCACCGCCAGCCTATCGCTGACTGTGGTTTAACGCAGTAGGCAGAAATTAAAAATGTGGCAGGCGGTCAAAACTGTTGTGTGTGTTAATGGGAAGCCCTCACCACAACACCACCACACTGAGAGCAGAAAAACCCACATATACATAATGCCTACACTTTCAACTACACAACAACATCAACAACAACAACATCATACTCTAGGAAGTGCTTATCGAGAAACCATCAAAAAGAAAAGAACACTGTGTTGAGATTGAACAAAGCAGACAGATAAATAGATACATAGATAGATTGTCAGATAGCTGGATAGACAGACAGCTAGATAGACAGACAGACAGACAGCTAGATAGACAGACAGACAGACAGACAGACAGACAGACAGACGTGTTGTCCACAGGCTGCTGTATCTTACTTATTGAGCAGGAGCTCGCTGGCGGTGAGCTCTGTGGTGGAGGAGGGCAGCAGGATGTCGTCCATGTCAGAGCGGCTATCGGGGGTCATGATCATCAGCCTCTTGTCGTCATCGCTGCTGTCCACGCTGACGGACAGCCGGTCGAAGCTCACCGCCTTGCTGTAGCTGGGTGGCACGTCTGCATCGGAGGTGTTGGGGGCGTCGGTGTCTGGCGTGAAGAGCTGGCCGTCTCTCCCGTCAGTGTGTGCGTACTCCAGCCCCGAGGAATCGCCCTCGTCGCCCCTGGCTGTGTACTCCCTGCCTTCGTCGTCCGTGCCCGAGGGCTGCGTCTCCGCCGCCTCGGCTCCCTCCCACGGTGCCTCCTGCACCTCCCCTCTCTCCACGTCTGTCTCCGCACCTCCCTCATCAGCACCAAGGCTGATGGAGGCTCTTTGGGCCTCCTCCTCAGTCTGCTCCATGGCCTCGGAGGGCTCCTGCTCCTCCTGCTGCTCCTGGTTCTGGTCTTGGTCCTGGTCCTGGTCCTGATGTTGTGCCCGCTCCTCCTGCTCCTCCTCTTGCTCTCCCTGTTCCTCCTCCTCCTGCTCCACCCGCTCCTCCTGCCAAGGCCTCTGCTCCTCCTCATCGCCCTGGTCCTGCTCACCCTCCACCTCCTCTATGGTGTCGTTCGTGCCTTGCCTCGAGAACAGGGTGACACACTGCGTGGGCTCACTATGAGTGGCAGACCAAAGAACAGAAACGGCAACAAGAAGAAGGAGAATAAAGGATTGCTGATTTTGTATAACTGATGCTACAGTCATTTTAGATGGAAAGCAACTTGATTTTATGGAAAGGACTTTGTCTAGGAAATGCATAAAGGAGACATCTGGATATGGTGAGAGATGTGCGAGATGGTGGGATGGCATGCCATACTTTTGTTTTAAATCATTCTTGATAAGAATTTTATCTACATTAAGATGCACTGCCTAAGAGCATGTTTTCTTTCCTATTCATAAAATGCTAGAAAATCCTTTAGCAGAGAAAAACAATCTACTGGCTAGTCTTTTATGATGTAGTAAAATTTAAAATAAAATCTCATGATAATCACATACCATAGTGTCAGCAGAGTGTGAATGAATGAATGAATGCATGAATGAATGAATTACTCATCTATGGTTGATCCTGGAGGATGTAATTGCGATAACTGTACAAAAACTATGGTGCTATAACCATGAGTGTGATGTCAGTGCATGTGTTGGAGGAGAGGGAGGAAGAGGACACAGAGGGTCACACATGTGCCAAACACCTGGAGATATTGCTGCTCCCGCTGTCAGCAGACGAGTTGGACATGTCAAGGCCATACATTTTGCGTAGCTTTGGCCTGGCACGCTCACTGGTTTTTGGAATGTTCTCTGGCATTCCGTCCAGCTCGTCCAGAGTGGATTGTCGGGAAAAGAGCATGGTGGCCTCAGTGTAGGCACTGGTGAGTGTAGAGATGGCCAGATGAAAACATGACAGTGAGAGAAAAACAACAATACAGGAGATGGGATCAGTGTGGAATGATGGTGTGGAATTGTAATGTTGGCAAAAGGGAATTGCCATGCCTGCTCTAGAAATACATGACAGAACCCAAACCTTGTATTTTAAATACAACAATCCATCTGTATAATTGATCTTTCCAGACATTCTGTCTAGTCAGATCACTGAATGTGCAGTTAGAACATGCTGTGAGGCCATACTGAGTCTGTACAACCTTCCTGAGAAACATTAGATGTTCCAGCTATTCCTTCAGTCATGCAGGTACCCCTTTTTCTGTCAGACCTGGAGATGCTGTCTCGTGACGCCATGGAGTCTCGGGAGTCCTGGCTGTCCACTGCGTAGGCGGCCCGCCTGCGCCGTATCCGCTGGGACCCTGACATGGAGTCCTCCTCGCTGATGCGGTCCAGACCCGACTCCTGAGACATGGCCACGCGCATCTTCTTCTGGTAGTACACCTGGATACTCTCCCGTGACGGCACATTGCCCTGTGGCAGACAGAGGGGTGGGGATACAGTGTAACTGATTTACCCAACAGATTAAACTAGGAAGTAAAAAAAGCTGGGGCATTAAAAAACAGACAGACAGAAAGACAGACAGAGAAACACAGGCAAAAACATAACCTTCTTGGTGGAGATAATAACTCGTCCAAAGTCAACATTGCCCAAACCTCATGATTTAAAGAATAGGAAACAGACATTTTCATTTAAGGAAGAAATAGTACTAGATAATGAGATCCAACATGCAGTCTCCCATTGAGACGTTTCAGAAGTAAGAATTTAACCCTTTAAAAAACCTAGGGGCGGGGGAGTACAGTAATGACAGGTGGTCATGATGGTTTGACTTGATTGATTTAGATGCATTAAAAAGGATGGTGTTTGCCTACATCCCAAAGTAGTCAGTCTGCACACTGTATGCAATGCATGTGTACATGTGTACGTGTATGTGTGTAAGTGTGCAGTTGTATGTGTGTCAGTGTGCATGTGTATAGTTGTGTATGTGTTAGTGTGTGCAAGGATGCTGTATGTGCATTGGTGTATGTGTGTCAATATGCATGTTCAGCATACATGTGTGTGTGCGCAGCACACTGTGCAGGTGTATGTCTCTTCAGTGTGCATGTGTATGTGTGCAGATGTGTATGTCTCGTTGTGCGTGTGCGCAGGTGTGCTGTATACCTTTTTGACTTCTCTGGTGAGCATGCAGCGTTCGATTTTGAGCACAGTGGAGATATCGACATACTCTCTGCACATGGAGTTCATCCAAATGGTCAGACTGTCAATGGTGGTCAGAAGCAGCACCCACGTAAACTTGATGATGTTGAACACACGCTTGATGATGTTGTCTATAACAAAGGAAAAGATACAAAAGGTACATGGACCTGGTTGTTGAACAGGAGTAGAGAAAAGGAAAAAAACACAACCTAGGGTGAAAGGTTTTTCTTTTGAAGTTTGCAAAGTAGCAGTTTTCGTAGTTTTTTTTTTGTTATAATGCCACAGGGTAAGACGTTTCCTTTCGGCCCACTTTGTTATTTTGCATTACAAATGCAAATCCCTAGATTTCAATTTGGCGTAAAAACTGAAATAAACAAACAATAGTACATTATCAGGGGATGCCATAAAATAATCTTTTCTTTTTTTTCCCCCCATGCTTGCTTGCTCTAGATTGAGGCATTAGGTTATGCAAAGTGCCTTGAGACACAGCTCTCTGTTAATGGGGCTCTATAAATAAATAAAATGAGAACAGCAATGATTTTTTCCCCCCTGAGCCGCAGTCCCAGACTGCTGACCTGGAGACTTCTTCCCCTCCTCCTCGGTCTCCGACTGCTCCGAATCTCCGACCTCGATGGCCACATGACCTGCAGGAGAGAATGGGGGTGTGATGCTTACAAGGGAACAACCAGCGCCGAGAGCAAATGACACAGAGCACATACAAACTCAGGAGGAAGGTCAGGCCAGGCTTTTGTTCGAAGTCGATAAGATATAAACAGACACACAAATGTGTGCGTGCATGCACACACACACACATGGGTATACACATAAACACACACACACACACTCACACGCACACACACACGCATACACACACACAGGGCCTTACACATAAACAAACACACACACACACACACACACACACACATGGGCATACACATAAACACACACATATGCAGACACATATGCATACACACACACACACACACAGGGCCTTACTGTGTCAAAATAAGGACCTACCATCTTTCTTGGTCTTTCTGTGTCTTCCTCTGGTGTATCGCTTCCAAAAGCGTCGCTTCTCCTTGCTCCGTTCCTTGAGGGCGGTCTTGGAGTCAGTGATCCAGGCATGGTACACAAACTGCAGACCAGCCAGGAGACACACTCAGGGGCAATCCACATAACACATGTTAACAGAACTACTGTATGAAATGCACCCCCTTCCCTTTTTGGGGGGAAGCCATGAAAATGACCATAGAGTGCAAGGCAAGCATGGGGCATCACCACACAATGGATGTCAAACATCAGGCTGTAGAGTCACACACCATCACCACGACGACCACAATACACACCAATCACCATCACAAAGTATGGCATGAGAGTTTTACTCCACTGACAGGAACCATGTCGGATATGATGTTTAATGCACTTCAGGCATTATAGAAGGTGAGCATTTTGGTGGGCTTTGAGACAATGACAGTGGAGCAAAAGTCATGGACAGAATGTTTGCTGCCAGACCACAACATCGCACCAAATCCTGATGGGCTGCACTGTAAACAATTCAAAAGCATGCACTGCACATTTTAAAAGAAACCATTCAAATTAAACCCAAATATCTTTTTTTGCATTCCATACTGAGAATTTTGAACTAAAGTCAAACTGTGTTTTTTTTAAATCAATGAAATTGGCCAATAGTCCTTTCAGCAAATTAAATGTTTTTCACAACAATATGGAATGAAAAAAAAAACGCATGATGCCACAAATATCATGAAGCAAACTGACCCACTAAACCACCACCCAGATTAAAGGATGCCTCCTGCCTAAATACCTTAGCTACCCTGATAACATGCTGCAGTACAAGTTTTGGTAGCTTAATGATAGACTTTGGCAAAGCCAAAACAGCCGAGGCAAACTTTCCAACTGCACGCTAGAGAGAGGGAAGAAGAGGAACAACGGGATTACATTGCTATGGTAATATCACTGTAAGGACACTGCAACAGGATTACATTGCTATGGTAATATCACTGTAAGGACACTGCAACAGGATTGTTGCTATGGTAATGTCACTGTAAAGACACTGCAACAGAGATAGGAGACATACATACAATAAAAGGTAGGGTTAACAGGGAACAGGACATATTGTTTAATATGACTCTTACATTTAAAAATATATACACACAGCCTGCAAATCACATACTTTATGACAAAAACTAACACACGTAATGTTTAAAAATGCCCTCAGTAAATGGTCAGTGATACAAATACCTTTGTGCGATAATAACACGTTCAAAGGAGAAAGGAAGGAGTAGAGCCTCTCCAGCTGCTCACCTGGAAGGCTGACTTTTTGGGGGGTTCATCCTCCTTTTTCTCCTCCTCTTCCTCTTCCTCCTCACTGTCAGTCTCGAATAAGTAATAATCTCCACTTCTAACCACTGTGAGGGGAAGGACGCAGGCCAGAGTTTATACTCAGCGACAGCTGACTGTAAACCCTAACTATTGTATTGACCACTTATTTCATCACTTAGTTGTATGAAAGGTATAACATTGAAATATAAGACTATATGACTATTCTTTATGAAATACAGTAAAGCTAGGCAATTATGCCTTGTGACTCTAATTGATATCTTCTCGTAAAACTTTCTTTTTTGATCAATGGCAATGGGATTGATTTGCCTGGAAAAGAAACATTAGACTCATAAAGAGAATACAGCATCTGAATAAGCAGAATTGAATTAGTAGCTCAATAGAATGGCCAATGCATCCAAGAAGTGATCCTAGGGAGCTGCAGTTGCACAGCTGCCATCTGCAGACCCCACAGTTTAGGACACATAACAGGGAAATGGCCAACAAAAAAAAATCCCTACAACATTAGCATATTAACCAACCAACCAACCAGACAAGCTGGGTAAACAGATGAAACGTCTCTAAGTTTATTTCTACCTTGCGGCAGGTAGGCAAAAAAGAATCCAGTGAAAGAGTGATTAGTGCACATCTAGTGCATGTGAGTGAGTGAGTAAGTGTGTAAGTCACAACACAGAAAGGTTACTGAAATAGAGAAACCGCCTTGTGTCCTTGAACAGAAGAGCAATGGTGGAAGAGAGGAGAGGAAAGGAGAAGAGGAGATGCAGGACAAAGGGAGAACGGGAGGAATATATTGGGGGAGTATGTACTGTATATACTAAGCGTATATATACAAGACTATGTGTATATATAGTATGTGGACATTATAAGTAAACAGGGATCACCTCAGAGGTAGATGGGCATGAAATTGAGGAGCTTAACCCATACAAAACCCAAAATATATACATTTATAGGGGGACTTTTTGTATGGGTTAGCATCCAGTGAAAATGACCAAAGTGACATGACTTGACACAATAATGTGACATAGTTAATGAAATAGTATCTGCAAAAATAATGTGAAGCAACTATATTTAGTCTACTTTTGAAGTGCTCCTGTTAAAGAAATGGAAAAGATGTGAAGCAAAAATCATTCTTGTTTCTCCAGGTCTTAACTTTACTATGTACAGACTTCTGCGAAGGCTTTAAAAGAAAGGCCTAATTCTGAATAAAAAAAACCTGGAGGATAACAAGACTTTACATCTTTTCAGTCACACCTGCCTTAAAACACAACAGAATGATTCTCAACTGTGGGCTCCATTGACAAAAACACCCGCCCCCTCCAAAACCTCAAGTCAATCAAACAACAATCCAATAACATCCAGGCAATTGCCTTTTCACCTCGCTTTGAAGCAAACCACCTTCTATTTAAGGACCTTCCCCATACATGGAAACATGAGAGAGGTATTTACATATGTTCTCCATCTTAGGGCCTGATTTACTAAAGGTTTGCGTGTGTAAAAACAAGTGCAAACATGACTGCACGCGCAAACACATGTCGAAGCTGATCTACTAATCAGACGCAATAAGGATTCCGTCCCTCAAACGAGGAAAATACCACATGCAATCTATTTAGCATTTTTGCCTTTATGAATATGCAAATATGGGTGTCTGCCAGAACGCTTAATCTATTGGCATCTACTCCCAATATTTTAAGATAGCATATGCATTGTGATTTACCAAACCTGACACCAATTGCGTTCACTAATTTGGCATGCTTATCTAGTCTGAAAGGCGTGTATTAACTGGCACAACTTTGACACAAATGGCTGCGGTTATTGTATCAAGGAGCAGGCATAGACAGAACAGTGTTTCCCACAGAATTCTCATGAGAGAATGAACAAACGTCCTGTTTTTATTATTTATTTCAAGAGAGGAGTTTTCTAAGTGACCACTTTAGTCCTCTAATTAACAAGCTAAATACAACAAACAAACATGCCAGTCAATGTCAAAGACTGAAAGAAAACATTGGTAAAATATTTCCTCTCTCTGACAGTGAAATTATTTAATGTAAGCGCTTACATGAAATCAGATTTTTGGTAAATGTAGAACTACGAGCTAGATGTTTCTGATAGTCTTGACCTTACGCTAACAGTCTGTAATAGGCGACATCTTTGTCATTTTGTAACTAATTTTGTAACTAATTTATAGCCGTATAGCAGAAGGGCACACAGATGCACCATCTTTTACCCTGTGTGTGTGCCAGTGGAGGAGCCTCCAAGGGCGTGCAGAGCAGTGCTGCGGTATGTGTGTGAACGAGAATGAGAGAGAGAGTTGAGCGAAGTTGAATGAACAGAATGACAGTTATATTTTAAAATCGCATTGGGAAAAAAGAAGAAAGAAAAAACAAAACACGGAATCAATTTGTGGCGACCCGCCAACTTTGCATTTCCTTTCATTAATACCTCCAGTTCTATTGTTTCAAATTTCATTTTCCGCTTGCTGCCACTTTTTTTTCCACGTTCCCCATGCTGAAAACTAGTAACACACACAAAAACCTCATTTAAATAGGGCGGTCTCCACCATGTTTGCACCTGTTATCAACTGCGCAAGCAATCTTAGATCACCCACAACACGCAAACCAATAGCGCGTGCAATCTATTAAAGCACGCAAACAATATAGCACCCTTTATCTGGGATCTTAGTAAAGCAGGCCCCTAGTGTGCACTTAGACACGAGGTACAGTAAGCGCAAAGGGAGAACGCCATGCGAAGTTGCGAGGGTCCGTAAATAGAGTGTGAAAAGGAGTGAGCGTGGACAGAATGGCACGTGTTGTTGTGCGGCGTGCCTGACTGGAGCCCATTGCAGTGTGGGAATCCTCTGAGTTCTGGTCAAGGACACAAGGACCAATGAGAGCACAGGAGACAGGGGATTGGTCAACCTACTGGAAGCATGGTCAACCCACGGCCTCCACCACTGCTTTTTTTTGGCCTTCTTTTTCTCTGCTCCTAAAATAAAATGGCGGCAACATCATTAATGGAAACACGGTCCACATAAAACGCTTTGTCTGTGAATAATCATGTGACTGTAAATAATCATGTGATTGTAAATAATCATGTGACGATAAAATAAAACACGGCTGTGCATAGAAAGGCTTTTTATCCATCTGAACCAGGCAAGGATTTGGTAATACTTCATAAATGCAGAACTTGACATAACTATACAATCAGTGAGGTATATCCCAACCCACCCAAACCATGTGAAATCATAATAAAACTGTCAGAATGGGGCTTTGGCCATGGTGTACGAGTCTGATCGCTTCCAGCCTCAGACACCCTCTGGCACTGAGTTCTCTGTCATACCCTCATCATCCTCCTCTTCCTCGGGCGGGATGAGGTTCTGGCCATCACCGGACTCCTGGTTCATGGAGAGCATCTTATCCTTGCCCTTCTTGTGCTTCTCCTGGCGGTTCTTGATGCGGTCCATCCTGGCATCACCCCCCAGGGGAAAAGGACAGGTAAGCTACTTTTCTGGCCTTGAGCCAAGGTATGAAAAGGCACAAGTTTGTTGTCTTGAACAATATAGCATTAATTAACAAACATCGTCTTAGGTTTAAAAGATTCAAAAGCTACAATCGTTTTTCATATTCCACATCACCTGGTTCTAGCTGTGTGCCTCATACAGGTGATTTCAATAATCACCTCCTCTACCTGTAGCTAAACAGTTCTGCTAATTATAATCAGATGATTTGATGCATGGCTGGATTAGATATGTAATAATTGATTGTATCTTTCTCAAGCAAGCTGAGCTTGCCCGTCACTGGTCCAGCTGCTCATTTTCAGGTTATATTGTGGGTTCCACTGTGGCTAATTAACAGTAACTGCTCTTTGCGTACATGACTACATAGGAAAGTGTGTGTGTGTGTGTGTGGTGTGGATGTGTATGAAGTGCAAAAGATCCCACTGTCTCTTGAGCTGTTCCATGGACTTGTTCTCCTCCTCCAGCCGTGCTTTCACTGCCTTCACGATGGTGGCTTGGAACAGCTCAGCTCCTCTGCAGAAAAAAGTCAGGTCAAGACCTCAGCATGTGCATTTGTGTGTGTGTGTGTGTGTGTGTGTGTGTGTGTGTGTGAGAGAGAGTAAGAGTGTGTGTGCATTTGTGTGTGTGTTTCTGTGTGTGTGTGTGAGAGAGGTAAGAGTGTGTGCATTTCTGCATTTCTGTGTGTGTGTGTGTGTGTGTGTGTGTGTGTGTGTGTATGTATGTGCATGTGTGTGCATGTGTACCCTCCTCTACCTGGATGCGAGTATCTGTCCCGCGCGGATGTCTGCCACCACATGCAGGAAGTAGTAGCTCATGAAGATGCGCCTCTGCAGCAGCAGGAAGGCAAAGCAGATGCTGTCCCAGATGATGCCCGCCTCATCGCTAGGCAACTCACACTTTTTGTCCACCTTCTCTGGGTCTGTACAAAACCAAATAAAAAATAAAAAACCCCAAATCTATTACCTACCCCTCTTACATAATCACAATCACGCCCATGATTAGGCAACAACATTGCAGGCAACAACTGAAAAATGTCCAGTGCCTGACAGATCTGCTAACTTTGGGAGCCAGTACGCTAATCTCCTCTTTGAACCACTCTGCTATGTCTAGATGCTTACAAAACAAACTACTGAACAGCATATGCGTATAAGTGGGAGCACACTCTGGGTAAGACAGAAATATAATTAATGAAAAAAAAAAACAAAAAAAAAAAAAAACAAATGAGTATACAATTGTGTGTGTGTGCACAGAGAAAGCCAGAGAGGAGGTAGGGGTGTGTGTGTGTGTGTGTGTGTGTGTGTGTGCATATATACACACACAGAGTGGTATAAATGTATGCATAAGGTGGTTAAAAATATTACAATTAAAGATTGGTGGGCTGATAAACCTTTGGAGTGCAGAGCTAAGTCCAAGGTCTGGGGTGGCTGAACAGTGTGGTGGGTGTCATCTGGGACAATAACGCACATGAACAGCTCGTAATTTTCAGAAACTTGTGATGAGCTCAGCTGCTGGCATGCCCTGGCTGTTACAAGAGCCAGATCGCAACACAGCGAATCTGCAGTGCAGTGGGTCCACTACAGTGACACTCATTTGCACTACTAGGCCTACTAGGCTCTGATGAACACACAGTCTGCTGATGTAGTTATTTGTGTCAAGAAACTTCAGATGACCCCGAGGTTAGATGGAAAAAAGGTATCAGTAAATACAAAACAAACACATTTTTGTTTTTTTTTAACCAAAAAGGGATGGGGTCTTCTTTTAATTCATTTAAATTCAGATTTAATTAAATTATGTATTTAATTCAGATAGACAGATAAGTTAGTAGGAGCCATCAGGGTATTGAGTGAGTAGAGTCTGTATTACCGTATATTTCCCCGTAGACTTGGTATTCTTTGATAGTGCAGGCAAGACTGAACAGCTGGATCAGCCAGCAGTGGTTGACCTTCAGCTGCTTAATGTAGCCACAGGCCAGAATCTATAGGAATACATAACATCAGGACACAAACACGCATGCATGCATGTGTGTACACACACACACACACACACACACACACACACACACACACACACACACACATTAGGAGGAAAACCCAAAAAATGTAGCATTGTTATATTTTCAGATGTAGCCTACCAATAAAAAGCTTGGCAGGATAAAAAAGCATTTAATAGTTAGGCTGCATGCAACTGGACCAACCTACCAGAAGAGGTCAGATATGCCCCAAATGTTGATTCTAAACCCAGGATATAAAAGGGTATCTCCTCATGTACCAATAAAGCCACACTATTGTATATACATTAAGGAGGCCATCATCTTCCTGAAATCTACAACTAGCTTTTGTCACATGACCACTCAGGCCCATCCAGGTATAAGGATGTATTAGAAACACCTGTGAAACACCACACACAGTGAACAGGTGGTGTTTTTTATGTTGTTTGCAGTGGGCATTGGGCTTTCTTAAAACTACACACTACTCTGATAGCACTGTTCAGGTTTCTACTCAGTACTTGCTTATAATAGTAAAGTTTGTAGGTTCTTTTTTCTTTAATTAATACAAGGCACACTATACCAGACCTGTGTATGAAAAACACTACAGAGAAAATATTAAAAAGATATATAAATTAAGACAGGATCTACAGGATAACAGAACAACGTGTAACGTGTAAATATGTATAAAATAAGGAGTATAAGATGCATGCCCCAAAGTGTTTCTTACAGACAGAACGTTTTTCATGGTGATGACGAATACGTTGTAGGCAATGAGGAAGTCCCAGTAGTGGAGGATCTTTTTGATTGGCTTGAGCAGCAGGTCTCCCCCGAAGAGCAGGAAGTAGAAACAGGCCACCAGGTAACCCATGCAGAAGACGCTGATGCGTGTGGTGCCCGTGATGAAGATGATGGTCAGCACAAACCAGAAGAGGTAGCTGAACATGGCCACCTTTAGCATGTCCAGGTATGACCTGTGACGGACAAAAAGGGGCAGTATCGACACGCATGTTTCAGTCTTTTGTTCAACACTATTGTCAAAAGGACCCTAATACACATACATCACATAGATCTTACCACTGCTACCTGCAAATGTTTTTTGCCATTTTGCAAATGGGTAGCTATGTATGTGGAACATAGGTCTACACAGCCATTAGGTGATAAGTGTCTGGCTAAAGACACTGTGGAACAGCTAAAAGTGTAATGTGGAAAACCAAACACACAAGCACAGCTCAAATGTAGTGTTAAATCCCTCATCAACACCAGTTAAAAGAGATCGGCCCTGCGCTGCTGCCCAGTGTTCATCATTCACGTTGAGCCCTCTCCCTAAAAACTCACAGGAAAAACCTGCAGCCGCAACAAAGGTGTTAGGAGTGCTCTGATGAAAAGTGTGATGTTACAAGTGCTACGGCCTTGGGAGGATGGGCCCAAAATGGATGGCCCAGCCTTGTCTGTGCTGCTCAATCACGCGAGCACCCACCCCTCGCCCACCCACACACCCCCCCTTCCCCTTCCTACCTGCTCTCCATACTTAAAAGCTACTTATTGAGTTAGGGGAAAGAAAATAGCATCCGAGCCTAAGAAAGGCCGAGCGAGATGGAGGGACTGATTGAGCCACATGGATTTTTCCCTTTTCTATCTGTAACCCGATCGCTCGGACGGAGAGATGAGTGAGTGCAGAGTGTGTGTGAGAGCGAGCAGCGCAGGGTCAGAGAGGAGAGGAGTGTCAAAGGGGTGGGATGGGGTGGTGGTGGGGTATCCTCTTTGTCAGGGTTGTTGATGGACACACAGGCTGTTAATAAAAGAGTTCTCCACTTTGCGCACCAAAACAGTGGGGGAAACGAACAGTGCGTAATCAATTAGGGGCTGGCAGTCTGGGATCAGCTGTCTCTTCCTCTCTCTCTTCCTCTCTCTCTCTCTGTCTCTCTCTCTCTTTCTCTCTGTCTCTCTCTCTTTCTTTGTTTCTCTCTCTCCATCACTTTCTCTGTCTCTCTCTCTATCACTTTCTCTATCTCTCTCTGTCACTTTCTCTCTCTGTCTCTCTCTCTCTCGCTCTCTCTCTCTTTCTCTCTCTCACTCTATCACTTTCTCCATCTCAATCTCTCAATCGCTCACTCATAGGGTCTGTATCTGGACTTATCTCCCAATCTCTATTACTAAGCCACTCTAAGAGCTGGAGTGCAGATGGGAGTGGCATGCTCACAGACAGGCCCGGCTGAAGATAAGATCCTATTAGATTGTTGCACATGAAAATTAAGGTGGTGGTGACAGGGTGCCATTACTGCACAGTTCCTGGCAGGTTATAGCGAAGTAGTCTCCAGGGTATTGCTCTGATCTTCTGACAGTGATGTAGTGGCCTGTGCATTGGTGCCATACAACTGTGTGGGACCTGCTGCAGTAATTATGCAGGAACTTTAGTGTTGTACTTTAGTGTGATTTGTCAAAACATACTTTACCAAGTTTATTTTATAACAGCTACTAAATAAACCAAGATTTGGGGTTAAAAAAAGACCTTCAAGCTTAGGAGTACACAACTTATTTCCAATGTTTCGTTTTTGGCTAAAACTTGTCCTGCAAAAAAACTCTATTGTCTCAGGCAATGAACTCTATTGTCTTAGGCAAAGCATATATTTAAGGTAGGAGACCAATGTAGGTAGGTAGTGCACACTTCAGGTAAAGGCTCTATCCTGTGTACCTGCAGTGGATGTAGTCTGGCACGGGGTTGTGGACACTGAAGGATGCGGCGTCCAAATCTCGACAGATCTCCACGTTGTCTCCGGCCATAAGGCGCACGGCTGCCTTGTTCTCCTCGTCAAACACCTGCCTCTGCAGCGATGCACAGAGCAGCAGCATGAAGTCATCTGCGGGGGGAGGGGGGGCGGGGAGAGAGAGAGACAAAGAGAGGGAGAGAGAGGGAAAGAAAGAGAGAGAGAGAGAAAGAGAGAGACAGAGAGATGGGGGTAGACAGAGAGAGGCAGAGACAGAGAAGGGTTCATCATTGAGCTAAGAATGTTTTTGTCCTTATCCTGCCAGGTTTTAATCGATTTATGACAAAGATGACAAAAAGAGTTCAAAAGAGTCCATTCACTGCTATCCAGTGCTCATCATTCACATCGATGAGACAAACTTTTGTACCTCGGGCCTGTACTACATGGGTCATCATGAAGATGGGTTGATGCTGATGATTACTGGTTAGAGAGGTTCGACTTACAGACAAGAAACAAGGGGTTGGGCTTAGTGTGAAAGTCAGGTAGGTAGAGCCATTTAATCACATTGGAGTCCACTGTAGTGCTAGGGAACCTCCAGGGGTACTCTGAAATAAAAAGAAACACATAACATCTGTAGGTTAACAGATACGATTACAAGTCATCTGACACAGAAGTAATGCAAGTCATTTAATAACAATCAGGATAAGCATAAATAAAGTGCTAAATGCTCAAAAGTTCAGTTAAGCTTTCAGGAAGAGCACATCTCAATTAAGCTGTGCTACAGACATGTTAGAGAGTGCTACCAATAGACCATGTTCAATTATTCAATTCAATAGTTCAATTATTAGTGTAATAGCTGTTCCCAGAGGGTTTCCATTTTAACACTGTGAAATACAGCAGAAATGGTTGAAAGGGTCTATAGCAGAAATAGTTTTTAAAAATTTTATACCCTATATCTAGGTATATATCTAGGTCTATATACCCTATTGCATTAGATTTTGAAACACGGCTTCATAACAGTACCAACATCCATGCCACACACAACTACTGTAAGCACAATGGCAGCACCTTTGCAGGCTGCTGGTGGTATGCCGATGCAGACGAAGTACTGGAAGGTGAGCAGGCAGGCCAGGAAGCAGCAGTATTTGGGCCAGATCTCAGCTATGGCTTTCCTCCGTCGCCGGTACATGACAGCGATCAGGCCGAAGGCATGGAACATGGCATAGAAGTCCATCCGCTGACCAATCACATTCACCGCAAGCAGGAAGCACACCTGACGCAGACACACACAACAGACACAAGAGCAAATAACTGAGTTAATCTAAACTGAATTAAACTGAAGGGGGAAAAAAAATAAAAAAGTGAAACAAATTGAACTGACCTACTGTAAAATGAGCTAAGCTTAGGTAAACTGAACTGAGTTTATCTACAGGTCAGTTATATAAATTAATTCTATATATTAATTTTATATACCTCAAGTCCAAACTTGTAAAAGGAGTAGTTGATGAAGTACTTGGCACAGTTGATGATGCCAATGTCAAGGTGCTGCCGTGTGATGTCATGAAAGATTGTTCTGGAAGGGGGCGGGCTGAGATTGTTATGTAGTCGGTGGTACTCCTGATGTCGGTATATGGTCACCTCGAAGGCTAGGATGCCCAGCATCAGCAAGTTGTTCTAACACAAATCAAGAAAATGTCAACATAAAAAATTCCATTAAGAGTCATAAGGGAAGTGCCTCTAGTATTGTTCAGTCCAATGCTCGACCCATCCACTCTTTATATGCCAAAACAAGTATGTCAGCAACAGCGGTTTAGAGGAACAAAGGAAGGCAGGTAAACAGTACATGCAGCAATTAAAAAGTGTGGGTAAACTATGCATATATTTTTAACATTAACAATCACGAAAAGGTGAGTAAGCGCTATGTTGTAGTGCAAAAGGTGCATAAACTTCATTTACATGCAGTTAAAATCTGCGACACCAGTGGTCAGTAAGCCAAACCACTAAATTATACATTTTACAACTGCACTATATGCACTGCATATATATATATATATGTGTGTGTGTGTAAAAAAAGTGCCCACGGCTTCACTCACCCTGAGAATCTCCAGCAGTGGGTCATACTTCTGCAGCCCCACCCACTGGGAGGGGTCTACAGGCTCCGTGTACAGCCAGGAGTCATTGATCTCCTTCAGCACACTGGTGTTGGCGTACTCTGGACCCTGGGGAAGAGATTTGAACACACTGAAGGAGGTTTTGGTGTACCTCAGCCCAAGAGGCTATTCTAGACTATGTTGGGAACCAAGGCAACACCCCATCCCCCAACACACACACACACACACACACACACGCACTCACACACACGCCCACACACACGCACACACACGCACACACACACGCACACACACACGCACACACACACACAAACACACACACTTTCAGACTGCAAGCAGTTGTCTGTGTGTCCTTCTGGCTAGCTACGCCTCTGCTGTTCCCAGCACTGCTTGGTCCATGAAAAACACTGTCTCACACACACACATGCATGCACACACATGCACACGAACACACACACACACACACACACACACACACACACACACACACACACACACACGAACACACACACGAACACACACACACACACACACACACACACACACACACACACACACACACACACACACACCAGGTTGCATCTGCTGGAGTATGTGGCTGGCTCAATGGTCTCCAGTTGGTACAACATCTTGCAGATGATAATGACACAGGTCCAGACGGTGCAGATGCTGGAGGCCAGGGGACGAAACTGCCCAAAGGGCAGGGCGAACGCCCAGCATGCCAGGAACACATAATTTAACAAAGACACCTGCAGAACAACCACACACACACGCAGAACACATACCACATACAGGCACACAAGCACAGATACACACACATTCAGACACACCCTCACACACACGCATACCCGCGCACACACACACACACAAACACACACAACAAGAAATGATCAAACACAGGCAGAATGTTGTATAACTGACAATGACAAATACTGGTAGAAAGCAGTCAGGGTAGACTCAAAAATAGGCAATATACTGCAGCATATTTAAGTACCCAAGACTTGTTGTAAAACCTTTACCCTACTTGGCACTAGTTGACATGCTTTTAATTTCCAGGTGCGTGTGCCAACTGATGAGAAAGTATACCCTGTTGCAAACAGATTAAGAAAAAAAAGACAAACAGACACAGCCCCACCTCTTTGACAGACACTATTATGATGTAGGTGGCGACAATCTTAATGATGTGGATCTCCAGTAGCCACCAGATGAAGAGCTGGAGCTTGTGGAAATATTCCAGAAACTTCAGGAGAAGGACAGTCAGCCGGTCCACCACCAAGTGCCACTTGTTCTTCAGGTCTAAACAAAGAGGACGGTTCACATTGAGAAGGCAACTGATGCACATATGCACCAACACAACAGGGATTATCCATTTTTGTGGACAATTTTGTTATGATGTGGTATATGTGAGCATGCACACTGCTGCATGTGGCTAAAGATGCGTTCTGCTTTCACTAAAGCACAGTACGACAATAATAGAACCACACCTTTATGCATCAAAGAGACAAAGCAGAAGTGTGGAAACACACAAAATAATCTTATATGGCCGTGACACTGATCCAACAACTGTCAGAGACACAGAAGGATGGTGTGACAGAGACAAACAAGAGTCAAGTAAGAATTAAACAAACTAAAAGACTGTGAGAGAAAACAAAAAAGAATGGGAAGATTGGAAGGAAATGAATAAGGGAAAGGATGAAAACATATATGAATGAATGCATAAATGAATGAATGAAAGAGAGAATAAGAGAAAGAGAGAAAGAAAAACAAAAAAGGCACCCCAAAAAAAAACAGAAAAAAAGGAAAATGGGATAGAAAAAAAGAAATGGAGGAAAATAAGGAGAGAAAGACGGAAAGAAAGACAGAAATAAACAAAGAAATCAAAGCCAAGGAAGGTGGTTTCTCCTCCCTTACCTGAGCTCTGGTCCGAGGGGGGTTCGGGCTCGGAGCCGAGGCTGCGGCCGCTCTCCTCCTGGCTGGACAGCAGCACGGAGGCCTGCCTGGACTTCGGCCCCTCCAGACCCTCCACCACCAGCACCAGCTTCTCGCTGGCGCCGTCCTCCTGGTCCGAGCCCACCCGGTCCCGGTCCTCCTTCAGCAGGGGGTCCGGGGAGGAGCTGAGCATGGTGATGTCTGCCAGGCTGCCCTCGGGGTGGGCCAACCTGTGCAGGGCAGAACTGGAGTTAGCACAGACACGCGGGGAGTCAGGCATCCAGGCATGCACGTGAAATTGGGAGAGGAGGTGAAGAGACACATGTCTGTCTGTCTCTCTTTTACACACTCTCACACACACTCTCTCTTACATACACTCTCTCTCACACACACTCTCTTACACACACACTCTCTCACACACACACTCTCTCACACACACACTCTCTTTCACACACACTCTCTCTCACACACACTCTCTCTCACACACACACACTCTCTCACACACACACACTCACACACACACACACACAGATGATGGCATCCAAAGCGTGGTCTCAGGAAGATGGACTGCGCAGTGCAGCATCCATCTAATGACCTCAGAGAACAGCGCTGCATTATCATGGGGGCATCCCAATCAAAAGAAGCCATAGCACAAGTCCTTGGCACTTTAAAAAAAATAACAACAAAACAAACAAAAACATGGAAATAAACAAATGTATATTAGAATATATATTTATATGTAAGCAATACAGACAAAGGAGTGGTTAAAAACTGATTTGTCATCGCAGCAGCCCTTGCATACTCTTGAGTGGGGTGCTACTGGTGGTTTGAATCGGTGGAGGTGACAGACTCAGGCAGTGGGGCTCAGGGAGGGTTTTCTCTGGGCTTGCAGTGAAATGTGCAGCATGTCAGCAACAAGCATCTCATGGACACTCCAGCCCTAACCCACTTACTTGTTGTCAGGACAGGGGATTTTTTCCTTTATGCTGATTCGGAAAAATAAAGCAAGTTATAGAGAGGGAAAGAGAGATGACAATACACACACACACACACACACACACACTTTGACCTTGGAGACCCTGGAGTCCCCCCAATTGGGGGTGGGGTGGGGGGTGGGATGAGGTGGGGTTTAGGGGGATAGTGGCATGGGGTGGGGTTGAGTGGGTTTATAAGGTAGACGTTGGATGAAGTCATTGTAAAGAGCATGGCCGCATCACAAAGGGTCATATCAGCTGAGGGGCAAGGAAAGAAGGTTCTGGAAGAGAGAGGTTTAGTCATGCATTGCTGCGCTATAGATGGCACAGTAAGGCAGTCAATAATGCATTGGTGAGGGAGGAAAGGTGTGGGAGGGGGGCTCAAGGGCAGCAGGGCAACATGGCAAAACAGGAAGTTCAGGAGGGTCAAACAGGAAGTTCAGAAGGGTCAAACTGCGGACCACCGAGGTCCTGAAGCCTTGACAGCAGGGGGAAAGATGGTGTCGTAAAAATCACACTATACAGAATAGTATAGTAAACATCTCAGACTCTAAAGATTTTTTAATATAAAATAACAATCACTGCAATATCTATGCTGCATTATATGCATATAATACTGTACAATGGTTTGCATATTAAATATAAAAAACAATACAAAGGAGCAAATGGGGCAAGCAGAGAGTCAGGGAGGGACTGGGTCATTCACAGTGTCCATGGCAACCACAAGAAGCAAGCAGTCACCCACCTATTCATGATAAGATAGACACGACCACTGACTTTGGCATGGCTGTGTAAAGCAATGGATGCATGGAGAGATGTATGGAGAAGCAGAGAGAGCAATGGAGATGGAGAAAGAGAGAGAGAAAGAGAGAGAGGCAATGGAGAGGTATGACATTAATGGGAGGATAGCATTGGTGGGTTTGAGAAATCACAAACATGCACACATGTTCACACACACGCACACACACACAAACACAAAATGTGGCACACAGGTAATTTGGCACACAAATGGATGGCAAATGGAACATGAGCGATGACATGGTTGAGCAACAATCATAATGGCATAAAATGTGTCTCAAAAACTCATCAGATCTCACACTGCTATGGACAGGCTTGTAGATTTGCAGCTGTAATAAAATAAAGCTGTAGGCTACCGGAGTTAGAAATTAGAGTAATAAAACTTCAACATTTCATAAAATGTTTATGATCCAAATGGTCTTCTTTCATTTTGACAGGCTGGTAAAAGAGACAAATATCTCACAAAACTGTGCGCCTCGTCATGGACTGCTGACTTTAACCAGGTGAATGTCCGCAGCCAGGTGAGTGTCTCACCTGTAGTGTCTCACCTGGCTGTCACATGTCTCACCTGTAGATGCTGCTCTCCTGTTTGGTGACGACGGCCTTGAGGTCAGTGAGCTGCAGGAAGTGGTCGTGGAAGTAGTGCAGGTGGAGCACAGTCACCAGCAGGAAAGAGGTAGGGATGAAGATACGCGCAAACAGCTCCTTGGTCACAAACTGCTCCAGGCCAAGATCCTTGAGTCTACAACGAAGGAAGGGTGGAGCGAGAGAGAGAGAGAGAGAGAGAGAGAGAGAGAGAGACAGAGAGAGAGAGAGAGAGAGAGAGAGAGAGAGAGAGATGGAGAAACACAGTAACCCGGCACGAATAAGACACAGCAAATATTTGGCAAAGCATGAGCAAAACAGAAAGAGTGAAAGAGAAAATGAGAGGAACTTGTTCTCCTATATTAATATTACAGGCTGCCTGCACTGCAATAAAACACTCAATCATAACAGTAGCAAATCTTCAGCTGTACATAAGACTGGCAAACAGATTAGCAACACTTCTCAAACACGGCTAGCTCCCAATGGGCAACTGGGTACAAATTAACTTTACTGTCTTACCCTTACACATGAGCACAAGGCCCATTACATTAACTTTAATAATCAAATTATTTGGGCTCCTCAACATAGTATATTGGCATAGTAGGTCTACACAGCCTGTCTGGAGGACCATTAGAAGTTGAAAGTCCCTGCCACATATCTGTACCTGCATTTCACCAGCACAGCTAATTAGCTTATCTCTGAAACCAGATAGATGGACAAGGTAATTAGTAAACTGCCTGTTCTAAGTGCGCAGGTGGAACCACAATGTGCCAAGATTACCTTAGCTTCTAAAGCTTAGGTTCTTCAATTTTAATATTTTATGTTTTTCTGTAAATTACTAGGTGCAATCATGTCAATCTTGTTTATCGCACCAATACTTACTTATCCTCTTCCCAGCCAGTCATGT
This sequence comes from Setipinna tenuifilis, assembly GCA_030347295.1. Taxonomy (NCBI): domain Eukaryota; kingdom Metazoa; phylum Chordata; class Actinopteri; order Clupeiformes; family Engraulidae; genus Setipinna; species Setipinna tenuifilis. The sequence continues at coordinate 34,229,356 of CM059265.1, forward strand.
TGTGCCAGATCCTGGGTGAGTTCTCAAACTGGTATGTGTAGACCAGAATCAGCACCAGCATGGTGTACATCACCACCGACATCCAGAAATATTTCAGAATCCTCCTCCACCACTCATAGTGCACCTTTAGATTTCATTACAGAAAACATAAAATTCACATTTTTAAGTGTATATCCATCCAAATATAATTATACATAAATTAAAATGTTAAAAAAAAATTACAATTTTTAATTTTTTACTTTTTATGTATTGAAAGAAGTATATACAATTGTAAATGGGAAGTAAGCTTAAAGCAGCTGTGAAATGACTAAAACAGGTAAACAGTGAGATGCCAAAAGGTAGGTAGTTCTTCACAAATTCTTATTAAAACTGTAAACATAGCAAACACGTCAGGCAGGGCACGAGAGGGCAGGCTGGATACCTGGTAGAGGGCCACGCAGAAGAGGAACATCATCATGTAGATGATCTTGTACATGACAATGCGTCCCTGAAAGCTGACGAAGAAGAACATGCCACCACAGATGTAGATCCAGTACTTGACGAGCACGGCCATGACCATGCTGCCCAGCACCTGCATCAGGTCGCTGTCATCGCCCTCACCCTCCTCTGCATCCTCTTCGTCCTCTACATGACAGCAAGCCACAGCCACACTCAGGCCAATGCAAACACAATCTTATGAAGAGTCAACAACATGTTTCTCACCTGAATTACGGTAGTGATCGTACAAGCACAATGCCACATATTTATTTATACTGTACTTCGACATATCATAAAATGTGACAACATGTCATAAAAACACACTTACAAACACAAACATATCTGCAGCAGAAATTTCAGACTGGAAACTCAATCAACATCAAGAATTTTACTATGTAAAAGCATGGTAGTATATTGGTCTTGGTGGGCCACATCTGCTAGTGATATTGCTGCTGTTGCAAGTAGCTGTCACCTAGCCAAGGGTTTATATTTATATACCGCTGCTGTTGTGCAAACAGAACCCTTCTGAGAACCCTTCGTAGAATGCTTCTAAAAACCATTCTGAGAACTCTTCGTAGAATGCTTCTGAAAACCATTCTGAGAACACTTGGTGTCATCCTGACCAATGCCTGTTTAACATGCAGCTCTCTAGGAGGAGGTTTATATTCATTAAGATCAAAACAAATAGACTAAAGAACAGCTTTTCCCCCATGGGCAGTCAGAACTTTAAATGCATTGAAACAGTAATACTGCTTTAGAACAATCATGTTGTCACTTCACTGCTGCTGCTGCTGACTATGTGGGCTACTGTCAAATTTAGGTTTGTTTTTGAAAAAAGGTTCTTTTTTCAAAAACATAATTTAATCTTGTTCAGCACCAGGGATTGTGCCCAAGTCAACCCTCAAGTGAAATTTAGGTTTGTCACCTCACTGCTGCTGTTGATTATGCTCAACATGGGTTTGCCACGCTACCTCTCACTGTGCAACACCTACAGCATAGTGTGCAATATCTACCTCATAGTGCAATATTATTATTTACTGCCTGTGTACATAATCATTTACCTTTTACTATTTAGTATCTATTATGCCCTTGTATATGCTCCCTTCTTCCTTGTTTCTGGTTTCTAGAATGCTCTCTTGCTTGACACTTGACACGTTAACATGTTTTAACTTGTAGCTGTGTGTCCTAGCCATCTTGCTATTTCCTTGATCAGGCAACTGTTGACAACAATGACAATAAAAGTCTTGACGTCTTGAATGAAGCCATCACCCTTTTTTGGGATGTCAACAGTCACGTCGGTCAGGTCCGTGTCCTCCTTTAGTCTCTCTTGCCTCTCCGTTAGTGTCTGATGCAGCAGCAGCCAGAAGGTCAAAAGACACAGGATCTACAAAAGGACAGGCGGGACAGACACACACACACACACACACACACACACACACACGACAGACAGACAGACACACACACACACACACACACACATGCATGTACGTACGTACACACACATACATGCGTACGTACACACACACACACACACACTTAGAGATACTTGACTAGAACTCAACCAGCATAAAATCTGACCCTGAGACAAACTGAAATCATAAAGAGCTCAACAGGGAGTCTATAAAGCTAGCTTCAGAGTAGCCTAGAAAGCAATATCTAATAAAGATCAGGTTATAAGAAATAAACTTTGTAAATGGTAATAAGAAATTGTAAATGTGTTTTAGTTACCTCACAATGTAAATCAAACTCTTAACTATTTGTGTAAGCATTGCCTCCACAGAGCCCTTTCTACAGCAATTCTCCTTCATCTTGATCCTCCTCACTGCTACTCACCATAAGGGCTGGTTAAGCTTAATGGGTGCAGGTGATAAACCATACACACTGCTTTTCCACTCTAGTAAATAACTGGTCATCCTGTGGTAACTTAATACATACTGTTAATATAACTCACCACCTAAAAGACTGATCAGTATGTTTTTATTGCTCAAATAACTGTCTTGTGCCTCTCCTCTTGTGGAACAATGTGTGAGATCTACATTCGTCACTTTTCTCCAATGTGCAGTAGTGATGTCTAAAGAACACTCCATCACATGTCTACATGTACTATATATTTTCAACTCTAACCAATGTTTCTGTAAATTGTTTTTGTATATACAAATATGCAACTTTTAAATTTTATTTTATGTCTTTTTTTTTCTTTGCTGGGCACCATGCTGAGTGTGGGACTTGTGTGGTACGTATGTATGATAACACGTTGAATTACTGCAGGGACTTCACGGGCTGCAGTGTTACCTTCGAGCCCAGGTCCGAGAAGGGTACGGGAACCTTCAGGAAGACCCCCGGCACCCCCGGCACTCGCTCGAAACTCCAGATGTACTGCAGCACCAGCACCAGGTTGCCGTAGGCAACCATGAATGGAGAGCTAAGCATGGCATAGCGGCGGCGGTCTCGAACCATCCACAGCATGCAGGACCACAGCAGGAACACAAATGTCAGCCAGCTCACATACGTGATGCTCCACGCCTGCACAACACACACACACGCACATGCACATACGTAAGAATAGACAACACACACTTTACACACACTCACATCAGTCAGGCATGTCGTAAAATAAGTATAAGATGAAATTGGCAAGACTGACAGTGACCTAAGTGGCCCTGATTTAGACTGGATTTGGGCCAGGTATGAGCCAAAATTACTGAAATCTGATACTGAGGATGGTCTAGACCAGAAATGATTCTAGAGAAGAACTTCTAGAGAATTCTAGAGAAGATTCTAGAGAAGAGCGTTAGAGAATTCCAGAGAAGATTCTAGAGAATAGCGTTAGAGAATTCTAGAGAACATTCTAGAGAAGAGCTTTAGAGAATTCTAGAGAACATTCTAGAGAAGAGCTTCGAATTACAGCAGTCAAACCAACAATCAGCTGCCACTGAAACAAGCTTCATGCCCAGTCCTCCACTCACCATCATGGCGATCAGGGCACAGATGTAGCTCTGCTTCATCACGAACCTAAAGACCTTCACCACACCATTTGGAACTGCGGTGGGCTCTTCCTCCTCTTCGTCGTCGTCGTCATCATCTTCCTCCTCCCCCTCCCCCTCCTCATCCTCCTCTTCCTTATGCTTCTCCTCCTCTCCCATGTCCGTGACCTCATACACACCACTGTCTTTTTTCTCTGTTTCAGATTCAACATAAAAGAAAAACACAGCAAAAAAATGGACATAAGTAGTGAAAGAGATAGAGGGGGAGACAGAAAGAAATAGAGACACAGAGAGAGAGAAGGACAAAGAGAGGGAGAGAGAGAAAGAGAGAGAGATTGAAAGTCAAAGTCAAAGTCAGCTTTATTGTCAAAAACCATATGTACAGGTTGCACACACAGAATTTGTAATTGCAGCGCTCCCTAGACCCACAGTGAACATTAAACTAAAGAGAGAGAGACACCGAGAGATGGAAAGAGAGAGAGAGATGAAGAGAAAAAGAAGAGAGAGAGAGCGAGCAAGAGAGAGGGAGTGAAGGTATGGAGTAAAACACTCAGTGTTAACACTGGGAAATGCCTCTCTTGGGTAAAGAATACACCACTGATGTGCCTGGTCTCTCATCCACCACTTCCATATCCCTGATAACAGCTGGCTCTCTCAGCCTACTCGTGCTCACACACTTAGACTGAGAGGTTCTTGACCACACAATTGGACTTTTGAGAGGTTTCTGTCTGGCCTCTAATTCACCTGATATCTCGTTCGTTTGGTCCACTTTGTACTGAGGGGTAGAATAGACATCCACTCTGATTGGTCCATTCTCTACTACGTCTACGTTTCGGGAGGAGACGTAGTCGAAAGACGTCCCATTTGCAGAGACAACAATGGCCTGTTGGGAGGGAAACGAAAAAAATTACAAAAAAAAAAAAAAATCAGTCTTGACTTTTTACTTTAAATCACGGATAGTTTGCTGTGATTATACAAGTGACTATGTTTGTGCACAAGTGGTGTAGTGATCACAGAGAGTTAGATTAGACAGCCTCTTAGATGCTTAGTAACGGGGTTAAAGGGCAGTCTATGGATTAGTGCATAGAAGAGTCTAACCTCAGAGGTACTGTAGCCATCCTGGGTGGAGAGTAGCTGTTGGAGAGAAGAAAAAAGGAGAGAGAGAGAGAGGGAGAGAGAGAGAGAAAGAGAAAGAGAGAGATAAAAAGGGAGAGAGAGAGGAGAGAGAGAAAGAGAGAAGAGAGAGAGATAGAAAGAGAGAGACAGAAAGGGAAAGAGAGAGATAGAAAGAGAATGAGAGAGAGAAAGAGAGAGAGAGAGTAGAAGGGAAAAAGTGCAAACAGGGCAAGGTGAGGTGATGGATGAGTGCAGAAGACAGAAGGCCCTGCCCCCTTTAGTGTTCCCGGGTAAGCAGGAACAAAGACAGGCAGGCACTATTCAGTTAGCCCTGAGCATTAGTCACCTGCGCCGCAGGGGATAAAAGCTTTTAACTGTGAAGGAGAGAGGGAGGGGAGAGAGAGAGAGAGAGAGAAAGAGAGAGAGGGATGAGAGAGAGAGAGAGAGAGAGAGAGAGAGAGTAGGAGGTGGAGGAAGGGAGGGAGGAGGGAGGGTAGTAGAAAGAAGCAGGGTGAGGGTCAGGGAAGTGGTGTTGGCGAGGAGGTGGGGTGGGGTGGGTTGGGCTGTTGTAGAAAGGGTTTGCAAAGCCCACTCTCACTGCAGTGACGGGAACACAGCCATGAGTGACTGGACCCTGGCCACAGCACAGCGGCCAGGCAATGGAGCCTGTGAGGAGGAGGAGGCAATAACTTTCTGCCCTGTCCAGCCACACGGGTCATTGTGAAGTGGAAGCCACTGTAACAAGTCTTTCAGTAGCATCAAGTAGCTGCGCTACACTGCACGCCAGTACCGGTTCACTGATGCCATAAACGAGCCTCCAGTCTCTATGGAACCATCCAGAGATTTGAAGAACCTTCATTTTTTAGCGTGTTTGGGAAAGGTACTTCACATTGGAAATGGTTCTTCAGAGCCTCATATCGTAAAGGGCTATGTTATGTTATATCGGTGTCAAATGATTCTTTAAAGAACTGTTAACTTGATGTTTCTTTGAAGCACTGAAAAGGGTTGTTCTATAAACTACAAAAAATTGAATTGTTATAGCAAGCTGCCTGTCGTGCAGGGGGGTACTTGGTCCAACACAGAGTGTCTCAGGGGGTACAGGGCAGTTATAAGTTTGAAAACTGCTATTCTATGGCAGCAGGTAGCTTTACTAAGGTAAGCTGTCCTGAAATAGGGCAAGGTTCCTCTAAGGTGCCATGGTGTCTCTAACATCTTTCTTTTTTTGTTAGAGTGATAACATGTCATCAGTGACAACTATTTTGTCACTCAGGTGAACTTTTCTCACGTTTTTCTCGTCCGTTCTCTGGTGGGCCCTCCACCACTGCTGCCTCTTGCGTTCCGCCGTGTGTGTTCCGCTGTTGCCCATGGTTTCCTCGTCCTCGTTCTCTTCCGTTTCATCCTCCTCCTTTAGAAGAAGAAAGGGATCACTTCAAAGACTTATCATTTCCTTACTGCTTGGTACTAAGTATCATTACAAAATCAAAATATTAAGAATCGATTATGTGGTTAAGATGTAATGAAGGCCTCTGTCGTGGTGGGAAGGTTGCACAACTGCCTCCATCAGCAGGAGAAGATGGCGCTTCCACCATTGTAATCCAATCATTACTTCGTCGTAGCATTTTAGTATCAATCACGGGCCCTGGTGAGGTCGCCGGGGCCTGTGGCCACACGCTGATTTACGCCGTTATCATACCTCGTTACTGGCCCACTTTCAATACAGCACGCAGAGGCATCACAACATGGCGATCGATAATGCGTACACACCAAACCTGTAAGGAGTAGCCATTGATCCGCAACCCTGTAAAAGCCCTTCACTGCCCTATGCTAGAACCGCTGAGTAAGGGAGGTTAGAGAGGCAAGGCGAGAGAGAGAGAGAGAGAGAGAGAGAGAGAGAGAGAGAGAGACGGAGGGTGGGTGGGTGGGGGTTGATTGGCCTTGGAATGTCAAGAAGGCACAGAGGCTAACAAAGGCTTTGCCATCATATCGGTCCAATCTTTGGCAAGGTTGTTTCAATCAAGGCCTCTGGCACAGAAGCTTCATAAGGGATTTACTGGCCATCATATTATTTACAAGCCCATTTCAATCAAGGCCTGGGGGCATGAAGGCTCCCTAAAGCTGACTTAATAATTAACTGACCCTTGACCTCTGGGAACGAGTGAAGGTGCTTTAAAAAATGTATTTTAATTAAAGAACAATCTGCTGTTCATGGAACATGCTGTCAGCTGAGGACTGGAGGCCTACTGCAGACCAATGTGGCAGTAAACCAGAGATAGCCTGTGAGAGGTCAACACACATTACATGCTATCATCTCCCTAGAGACATACATGTCTGCTTTTGTAAGCCACACAAGCCCAGAGGTGGTAGGGGTGGCATATAAAAAAAACTCAGTGCAGTAGTGAAGACAGGGATGGGAAATGGTGGAGAATCCCATAAGGGACTGAGGAAAATGACAATTAGACTGACAATCGAATGTAAGAGACTAAGAGAATACGAGTGAGATAGACAATCAGATGCAGGAGTTTCAGAATGATCTGCATGGAGAAGAAAAACAGATTAAACACACAACACACATTCCAGGGATTCAATTAGAATAATGTATCTTGTCAGAGGTGTCAATCCCAGCTTCAGAAAGTAAAAACCCTGCCACATTTTCCTTCTAACACAGGTGACTTCACTGAGTAGCTGATCTACCTACCTGTCTTGAGTGCTCATTACGATCAGCTGATTCAGAGCTGGTTGGATCAAATTTGTGGCAGGGCTTTTACTTTCTGAACCCCAGATTGACACCCCTGTATCTTGTATATTTCATATTTTTACCACCCTCTTTAAGCTCCTATGCAATATTTACACCATTTTAAGATGGGTGTTGTAAGTTGAGAAATTAGTAGTTCTTATGTGTGGCTGACATCACAACTCTGACCTAACCCACGGTCAGGGCGTGTTTGAAAAGCCACATATGACAAGGCAAACATTACTACCATCAAGATGAACAGAGATAAGCATGTCAACACTGTTCGCTGACACAGAATGCGTTGAAGCCGTCATGACTGCAGATATGACTGTAGATTACACCCTGTGCAGATGACATTACCAAGGGTTCCTGCAGCCACAGCCGAATCAAGGTGGCCAACGTATAGTACAGCACCAGCAGCATGATGGGGTTGACAAAGTGGTGCCACTCGAGCGTGGGGTTCACAACAAACCTCCAGGTGGATGAGCAGTCGGTCTGGATAACAGGAGAGATGCCAAATACACTATGGAGACAAACACACACACACACACAGACAGACAGACATACACACAGACACACACACAGACAAACACACAGACAAACACACACACACAGGGTCAATGTGAGTATTTTTTTTTGTCCTACGGTATCAGTGTTTTTTCCTCTGACTGCATATGGAACTGGACAGATTAATAGAATATCCTTTGAAGACCCTTCTGTAAAACGAAGGCTCTAACCATTTGTTTTTATCTGAATGGCTACAACAAGCTGGGCCCTATTTAAAATATATGATTTACTGAACGACCTGGGTAGTGAAGGGTAAAGGGCAAAGATTCTACAGTGCTCTAGAATCTTTGGTAAATCTTTGGTTTGATTACCAGGGCCTCCTGGTAATCAAACATCTGGCCAAAGTACTACAGTTAAAAAAATTAGCCTGCTGGCTAACACTGGCACATTTATGTGTGTCAATGTGAGCTGTCCTTATAAATAAAATAAATTAATTAAAATCACCACCTGACGAGTACAGTTAGATCATGACATCAGTTCTACTAAATGTCGAGTGCATCAAAACACCCATTTGTGGTGGTATCCACTAATGTAGTAAACAGGCTGCCTATTGTCATCAGCAACAACCACGCAGAAGGTAACAGAATAGAAAGCACATAAGTCTATTTTATTGGTGATGACAGATGGTTAAATTTTGCTGGGTAACAACATGATAGGTTCCTAATGTTCTCATTAAGTCATCAAGTTGTTGTGTTAACGACTTAAGTTCTGCTGATAAAAATGTGTTGTTGTCAGTGGGAAAGTGCCAAAACAACATCCGTTAGTGATGTTACACAGGACAAGTTTCTAAGCAGTGTTGCCTGGTAACATCACCTTAAAACTCTACTACTGGTAAACAAGGGCTTTTGGTGAAAATACCTGCCTGACCCCAGGACACTGTGTATTTCAGCAGCACCTCTGTTGGCCTTAGATAGTGCAAGTCCCGCCCCCTTAACGTGCCACTTCCTGAATGGGCCTTTCCTGCACCTGCGCCCAGACCGTGTCACATGACCCGTTTCCATTGTGCAGGGCGGCAGGAAGTGGAGGGGATGTGGGGCGTCTGTCAACAGACCTTTCACTGCGGAGCCTGGCCCCAAGGCCAGAGGCCTGTCATCAGCCACAATTAGGCCATTTTCACTCGCGTGCTAACTGCTCCATCCATACAGACAGACACCAGCACAAACAGCACAGGCTCCACAGCACAGGGTTTCTCTCATCTCAATTCGGCACAAAATACTAATACAATACAAACTAATGCCAGGGGTTGCGGAGAGGTCTCCCACATCATCTCAACTGATGGTTTAAGTTGAGTAAACAGTTAGACCTGAAATGACCTAGTTGAGGACATAACAACCAAGCTGATGCTGTTAAATATTTGTCTTTTGTCTATGACTTGAACTCAGTGTCTCTATGTCAAACACAAACAAGTATTAGGTAAGAGTCTAAGATAAAAGCCATGTACACAAACTTCATTTACACCTACACAAGCATAGAAAAAGCTATTTCATGCTGTTTAAATCTAGGAAAAAGTTCACACAACTTTCCTTTACTTAAAAAACACCATCATAAAAGGTCAAATCGTTTCTGCTTCAGCAAGTTTATCACAGAGCTATTATAACACCAAACTCTGTCATATCAGCATGACAGACCCCCACAAATCCCCTCAGCCGACACTCGTCCTCAGTGCCCATACTAAATCAGTTTTATTGGCCATTTGGCTCTGGTAGATGTTAGCTCTCTATACAGTTAACATACAGACATGTAGCTGTATACATTCAATAGACCAATAAACATATTTAGACACATACTATACAATAGAGACAACAATATACATATAGGCAAGTGCCATACAGGCATAATATCCAAGTAGGACATAATATACAAGACAAGTACACACGGAGTGGGACGTAAGGTACACCTAATAGTGCAATGTAGTGGGCAAGACACCTTTGGAATAAACCAAAAAAGTATGTGATGTGTAAATATAGTGTGTAAAATACATATGGAACTCAGGCAGGGCTATAGATAGTGTCACTGACATGGTGCCCGAATTAGAGTCCCTAAAATCAATAAGACTCAAAAGGAGTCAAGGACAGTCGAACCGCACAGACAAAGACCCATCGGGACACAAGGCAGGATAGCGGGGGAGGGCAGGGGGGGGGGGGGGGTAGATGGGACACAGTGGGTTGGGGGTGTCCTCATTGTCACCTGACAGAAGTCCACTGGAGTGTGACAATATCAACACAGTCATCAACATGACAGAGTCCACACACACAATAATGCTCTGAGACTAATTTTTAATTCATTCACGCCTGAAACAATCATGGCATCGATATCTCACAAACTATCCAAAATATATCTCTGAGAACAAAAAATAAGAAACAAAATTGAGACAAAAATGAGGACTCACTAAAATACCACAACCACTGCTCATTCAGTTCTACTCCACTACAAGGGAGTAACCATGTCAACCTCACCACACACACACACACACACACACACACACACACACACACACACACACACACAAACACACAAACACACAAAACACAACTGTGATTCACTAGGCTAAAGCGAAGCCACCTGAGCCCCCATCACACAACATCAACAGCCCACCACAACCCAAATACTCAGGGAGGCAGC